>JAYXIM010044272.1:0-253479 GCA_037575425.1 Anastrepha fraterculus | reverse complement strand
AAAAAAGTTTAAGATCCACTTTTTTATCGAAAAATTGTGTTCAGCGACGAATCTCATTTTTGGATCAATGGGTACGTAAATAAGCAAAATTGTCGATTTTGGAGTGAAGATCAGCCAGAAGAATGGCAAGAACTGCCAATGTATCGAGAAAAGGTCACAGTTTGGTGCGGTTTATGGGCTGGAGGTATCATTGGACCGTACTTCTTCAAAGATGCTGCGGATCGTAACGTAACTGTGAATAGTGAGCGCTACCGTAAAATGATATCCAACTTTTTTGTGCCCAAAATGCAAGAGCTTGACATGTGGTTTCAGCAAGACGGTGCCACATGCCACACAGCACACGTAACAATGGACTTGTTGGCAGGCGAGTTCGGTGAACATTTTATTTCACGTTCGGGATCTGTCAATTGGCCACCCAGATCGTGCGATATAACGCCTTTAGATTATTTTTTGTGGGGCTATGTTAAAGCTCATGTATATTCAGACAAGCCTGCTTCTACCAACGCATTGGAAGACAACATTAAAGCATTTATATGTGAGATACCGGCCGAAACATTGGAAAGAGTATACCAAAATTGGACTAAGCGGATGGACCCTTTGAAGCGCAGTCGCGGTCAACATTTGCATGAAATAATCTTCAAACATTAAATTATATGGATTGTACTATCGATTTCAATAAAAATTTCATGCACTTTTCTGAATTTTACGTATGTTTTTTTGAAAAACTTTCCTATAGCTCTTAAAAAATCACCCTTTAGGTTATAGGTTAGTTTAGATTATTGGTGGTAGTTGGTCTGTACGACCAATCTTACAGGTCCGTTGTGATACCACTGTGCGACACGATAACTTCCTTTATTTATCTTCATGAAACCATTTTTTGGCTCCTATGGAGCGCAGGATTGGTCCCATCACCACGCCACTACAAATATATTCACTAAACAACCTGCTCTGTTTTTAGTTAAGACTGGACAATTGCAAAGGAAGTGCTCAACTGTTTCTTTCTCTACCTCATCTCTACAACTTCTACATTCCTATTCTCAAGGAATGCCTGCCACATAGCCCAATGACGTGTTATATATACAAGCCACAACCTTCGAGATATCCTCTCGTAGGGGTACTCGGCATTAATTTGCAACCTTTGACCTTTGTATAGCCACATTTACTGATTGAATTACCGCCTGGCTATCCGAGAATATATTTATAGTCGTTTTTGTTACGGCATGAGCATTTATATACGTAGTCACTTCTTTTATAGCTGGAACTTTTGCCTGATAGACCCTGCAGTAGTCAGGTAGTCGAACAGTTAGTTCCAGTTCTAATTCCTTCGAAAATACTCCATAGCCAACCACTCCATTTCTTATTTGCGACTATTCAGAGCGTGCAAAATAGAGGTGTGGCCAAACAAGCCGGCGGGCACGTGTTTCCTTACAAGATTTACAGCAGTCACTAGAGATGCAAAAAAATCTGTTCCTTCTACCTTACTTATGAATTTAGCGCATCTTGCTTTTTGAGCAGGTGACCACCGCACTAGTATTCCATACATTAAGATTGGCCTAACTGCAGAAGTATATTGCCAATCTGTAACACGAGGTGTTAACCTCCATTTAATACCAATTTCTTTTTTGCAATTACATTCTGTCAAAAAGTACCGGGAATTGTTCAATAAAACGTAAAATAATTTTTAATCATCAAAATTTATTTTGTCGCCTTCAAAATAGGCTCCATACGAAGCAATACGCAAATGCCAACGATTAATCCAGTCATCAAAGCAGCTTTTAAACGCATTTGAAAGTATCTTCTTCAGCTCCTTCAGCGAATTCTCCTAATGGCCTCTATCGACTCAAATCGGCGTCCGCGGAGTGGCAATTTAAGTTTTGGGAGAAGGAAAAAGGCACAGGTCGATGATATTTGTCGATTTGTCGAGTTTTTGGTCAAAAAGGTGTTCATAATATGAGCCTTGTGAAACGGTGCGTTATCTTGGTGTAAGATCCATGAGTTTTCTTTCCACAAATTGGGCCGTTTCCTACGCACATTCTCTCTCATACGCGCATAGTTCCCAAATAATATTCTTCATTTACCGTAGAACCATTTGGAAGGAATTCCGAGTGCGCACCACTATAATAATCAGGAAAACGAGTAGCATGACGTGGATTTTTGGGTTTCGGCCCATGTGGATAGCGCCATTCAGCCATTCAGCCGCCTGTTGACTGGTTTGCATGTCGAACTCAAATACCCGCGTCTTATCACCTGTTATGATGAGGTGGATAAACGTTAAGTCCGAATTCACTTGTTCAAGTATGTCTTCAGCCATCTTCTTCCGATTATTTTTTTTTAAGAAATTCAACTCTCTTGGAACGAGTCGAGCAACCACGCGTCTTGGCGTCTCATACCCAATTAAAAGTGTAAAATGTTGCGAATTGATTCATGAGAGACGTTAAGGTCACGAGCTACCTCCCTCAAAGTTAAATGCTGGTTTTCCAGCATCATTTCCTGGACTTTGCCTACGTTTATCCGTTGAAGACGTTGATGGGCTACCAGATTAGGGCAAATTTTCCTCGACTTCTCAGTCTTCCGCAAAAGCCGTATACCACTCGTAGACCCGTGTTTTTAATAAAGCATACTCGCCATAGGCTTTCTGCAACATTTTCAACGATTCGGCACACGAAATCCCCTTCAAAACACAAATTTTAAGGCAAATTATTTATTCAATATTTTTATCCATAGCGAAAATGACAGAGCACACCAGCGGTTGACTGATATATGTAACTAAAAACAAGCTAATGGACAGATCACGCTCAAACTCTGGGACACTATAGAGGACAGTTGCACCAATATTCCAGAAAAAAAGGATTAGCCATTTGTACGAGTATGTGTAAAGCGCGCTTTTTACCATACGGGCGATGGTTTGTTCTTTACTTAAAACTTCTTTTTGGATTTTAGGGTGAATTTCCAAATAGCTGAACCAAATCTACATAGAGAAGTAAGAAAATTAATGTTTACTATTTAATTTATTTTGTTAATTTATGTTCTTATCTTTCAAAATAGCTTATATCTGTGCCACCCTTTATAAATCAAAGTATGTGTGCGAATACGTTTATCGAAGTCATTAAAAACAACATTTTACAGTGTTAATAATAAAAACTTACTTTTACTGCATTGTACTTTTTTTGTTTTTATTTTTTTTATTCCACAACATTTTGACAAGTTATGTGCTTATGTGTGTATGTATCAGTATTTTTATATCAATTATATATGCTTGCTTGTGTGGCAGGCATATGTTAAACGGATTCGCATTTACATGGAATTTGTGCCAACGCACAATTCAATTTCAATTGTCCATTGTTTGCCATGGCGTGGCAGGCACCATCCGAATGTAAATCCCGCAAAAAATCGAGGCAATATTAAACGAAATTCATACACACCACAATAATGGCTGGGTAATGGGAAGTGTTGTAGCAGAGACGACAACAACAACAATAATAAGGACGACTGCTGCCATGAGCTGGCCAGAATTTATGCCGGCAAAGTGTCAACTATCAAATGGCCAAAAGCATAGCAGAACATGCAACTGAATAGTGGACGGGACGAGACGGGACGGAACCCCACTGGACTGGACTAAACGCATTTAACGCTTCACGGGCTTATGGCCATCATGTCATGAGCAACAATAAATACGCTGCACCAATAGCAAGAGCCATAACAACAAAAGACAACAACAGCAATTGAATGCGCAGCCGGCTTGTGACTTGCCGCTGGTGCACTGGAAGTTTGGACCTGTGGTATAGTTGACTATTTGGCTTGAATAAGTGGAGAGCTGCTGAAGTGCATTAAAATGTCCGCTAGCTTGTGGACATTGCGTCTAGCCTAAAGTGCAACAATGGTGCGCAAATCACTTTGTTGTTGCTATTGTTGTAGTGTTAGTGTGGTTGTTCATATCATACGAGTATCATTGCTGCTTGCAAGCGATTCCGCGCAAATGCTGCAAATATCCGCTGCAGGCGCAAGTCGTTGTGCCAACAGACAGGAAGTCTCAGCTCAAGTTCGTAAAGAGATTTCTTTCAAAAAATTTCAACACTCATAAACCAGGATTAATTTAACTTGAATTGAACGCAAATGTCAAAATATGCAAACAATCAGCAAACATCTAGCTATGAGGACACACAGTTACACACAAAGGGATACAGGTATGTATTGTATGTAAATCTTGGGTATTAGTATGCGACCGCAACATTAGTACTGGGAAGAAGTGGTTCTGCACTGTTGGCCTCGAGTGAATTTTTCCCCCGGGCCCGGAGTTTTCAGAAGGGCCCGGACTCGAGATTATACGTATTTATATGAATTAGACATCATTGGAAAGGGCCCGCATTTGCAATTTTCCCCCGGGGCCCGGATTTTCCCCCGGGGCCCGGATATGCTCTCTACGGCCCTGTGTCAGACAATTCAAATTCAGGGTCGCGTACTATCTTCGCTACTTTTCAATTTAGTTCTGGATTTAATAATGCGGCAAGCCTGTGCGACAAACAGAGGCATATACTGGGGTATGTGTGGCCACCTGGAGGATTTAGACTATGCTGACGACATATGTCTGCTGTCGCATAAATATTCGCATATATCAGCAAAACTTCATGCGGTGAGCGAGGCCGCAGTACAAACTGGTCTAAAAATCAATATCGCGAAGACTAAAGTTATGCGCATCAACACCAGCGAATCGCAAGCTCCTCAGATTGCCGGCACACCCCTGGAAGATGTAGATGAATTCTGCTACCTGGGGAGCATTATCTCCAAAATCGGCGGGTCAGTAGCTGGCATACGTAACCGTATATCCAAGGGATGCGCTGCATTTGGCACGATGGATAAGGTGTGGAGAGCGTCTCACATCTCCAGGCATACCAAACTCAAAATTTTCAATGCCAACGTGAAATCCGTAGTGTTGTATGGGTGTGAAACTAGAAACATTCTACAGTCGTTGCAAGCCTTTTTTAATCGTTGCCTACGCAAGATTATGCGCATGTATTGGCCCCAGGTTATTAGTAACGCTAATCTCTGGATCGTGACCAAGCAAATACCAGTCCACATAGAAATTCAACGCCGTAAGTGGAAATGGATCGGTCACACGTTGAGAAAGCCCCACGATGACGTAACAAGAACAGCACTGGATTGGAACACCCAAAGCAGCCGCAGACGTGGGAGACCAGCCAATACGTGGAGCCGTCAGGTCGACGCAGTAGCAAGAAAAGCAGGCCGTGCGTGGAACGAAATTAAATGTCTAGCCTTATATAAAATTAATTATAATTTGTTTATTGAGGCCCTATGCTCCATCTAGGCCCATCTCCATAATAAAAAAATTAACTTAGCTTGTCTTGCAATACATTAGTTCAACTTCTCGGCTGGAAATTTATTTACACTGACGGCTCTAAAGAAACCGACTCAACTGCATTTGCTGTGGTATCTGATAAGGGAAGCATACTTAGGACTGGTCTTCTATTCCCACACAACTCGATATTTACTACCGAGGCGATTGCTATAATCTTCGCCATTGACTACGCCTCCTCAACTAAAGGAAAATATATAATCTGTACAGACAGTAAATCTGCCATCGCAGCTCTGTCGAGCGCAAGCAGCAGAGAAACTTTAATTGACAATATTCGAAATAAATTGTCCCAGCAAAAGGCAAAAATAAAAGTTATGTGGATCCCTGGACACAGCGGAATTCTTGGCAACGAAAACGCTGATAAAGCAGCGAAAAATGTCAGCAATACCCCTACATTCTGTTTCGAAACCTTTGTTAAATCCGACATTCTCAGGATAATCGATAGTATCTATCACTCAACCGTAAGGGAGAAATGGTTTACATACCAACACAGCTACAAATCCATAACTCCAGAACGACTAAAAGCAATTATTCCAACAGGAGCGACACTGCAGCAGACAAAAATCTTTACCCGACTCCGGCTAGGACACACAAATATTACTCACCAACACCTTCTAAAAGGAATGCCTGCCCCGATTTGCTCAGCATGTAACTGTCCACTGTCCATTATCCAACAATATCTTTAACGGCAGGAAACCTTCCGATTTACTGAAAGAGATTTCTCTAGAAAATATGTCGAATATTTATGATTTTATATATCAAATTGGACTAGTTTATCTTTTATAATTTTGTTTATTAATTCCCTACACATAATAATTTTTATTCTAATATTTTTTTTTATAAATAAGTAAAAAATCTATTAGTATTATTTCAGGCCGATAGTCCTAGCTACTAGTGCCTTTCGTAATGTAATATAGTTATTTATAATTATATTTCTAATAAATAAATAAATAAATAAAAATATAGTTTGAACTGCACTTTATTATTCAGTATTGTCTCCCTGAGCACCAATACACTTGGTCCAACGAGATTTCAATTAGTGAGTTCCTTTCCTGAAGTGAGAAGGGGCTGCGGGCTCTGGAAGGGCTGCTGACCATTTCATGAAAAACGCTTTCCACGCGCTTATTTTTTAGGTCTGGCAACAGATGGAAGCCACTAGGGGCCCAATCTTGGGAATACGGTGGGTGCTCCAAGAATTCCAACCATAATTCATGGATTTAAGCCATTGTCAAAATGCTCTTGTGACACGATGCATGGTCCTGATGAAAAATATTTTTTTTTCTTTTGCAAACTGAATCTCTCTTCACACATTTTTTCCTTCAGTTCGTCTAAAAGGTTACATTAATAATCGGAATTTATTGTTTTACCAGTTTGTAGGTTATGCGCGAACGAAATTCCTTTCCTCTTTACCTTTCGAAAACGCTCTAAATGTTGCTGAGGTAATGTTTTTATTCCATTGTTAGCAAATGGGGAAACCCATTTTTCTACTGTACTAATCGGTGGTGAAAAGTCCTTATACACTTTCAACGTTCGTTCATAAATTTCCTTTACAGGGTTGCCAATATTCGACGGACCCATCTGGTAACCCTGTATCTTTTGGCAGAGACGTCAGATCGCTTAATAACATACCGCGTTGGAAGCGTCAGTCCAAGCAGATTTTTACCATGGAATAGTACACGCCACGCGAGCGCTTCCAAATTGTTTAAATTTACATTCAACAAAAAAAGTCAATTGTGAAAACTCAACGTTTGTATAAAAAATTAAATAATGTGAAAAGTGCGCCTTCTAAGAACACCATTAAACGTTTGTACGAAAGGTTTTCGACTGGTGATGCTCTTTTTAATCCAAAGAGGTTAAATCAAAACCGACCAAGGCGTCGCCAAGGACATCCCAAAATCGTCGTTCTCAGCAGTTGGGCATTGCTCGGACCACTTTACAACGAATTATCCGCATTGATTTGCATTTATTCCCGTATAAGATTCAATTGACGCAAAGATTGTTGCCTGCGGGTAAGCTTCGTCGATTGGAATGGTCCCAAAGAGTCATCGAAATCCGTCGGGTCCGTCGAATATGGGCAATCCTGTATACTGTGACACGTTCGATACTAAATGGCTTGTAATCAAAGAATGAATTTACAGATTGAAATGAAACTTCACTTACGTTCATATAAAGAGTGTACCCACATAACAAGAATAAAGTAGTAGAAACGCCCTTTCTTATCGAACCGCAAAACTTATTGAACAACTTAAAAGCAGAGTCGTAAGGCGCTGAGACTGGTACACAATAAAGAAATAGCTTCGTCGTTACTTCTTGTGCGAAAAAACAATTCTGCAAACCAAACAAATGCTTAAGAAGTATTATGGCAACCCTCCATTTGCGTTTGTAATCACTCATTGCTTTATTCGTACCAGTGCAAGTGAAAAATTCGTCGAATGGAGAGTGAAGATATGCAAACTGTAGCATCTCTACAGGAGTATCACATAGATTCGTAATTTTAGTTTTGAACAAATATTTGAATATGGAAAAGTTCCAAAAAAGCATTCGACAGAGTATCGTGTAAGCTAATATGGCAGGCCCTGACAGCACAGAAAGTACTGGAATACCAAGTCAAAGTAAAACAGGAGGCGTATGACAACATAACTACAAAAGTTAGAGCAACAGCTAGCGAAAGTGATGAGTTTGCTGTAAAAGTAGGGGGTACACTAATGTTCCGCATTGCGTTCTCTTTTATTTAACCTAATCATGGACTGCATAATCGCCAACACTCAATGCAACGCCCCGTGGACTCTATGTTGTACACAGATAACATTGTGCTAGTGAGCGAAGACGCAGACGATATTCAAGCCAAACTCAATAAGTGGCAAAACAAACTCGAGTCTCATTAGCTGAAAATAAGCAGATGAAATACAAAGATAATGCTTTACGAGTTTTCACCAATTCAACATCAACGAGCAGTTCAGCGATTCTGTTGGATACCATCCCACTAGACGAGGCTTCTATGTTTAAGTACTTGGGCTACTTTGTAACAAATACCGAAGAAGTCAATGAAGTCGTACAGCATAGGGTTAACCCAGCATGGGTAAAATGGAAAAACCTGCGTACTATGCACCAGAAAGATGTCACTCCATCTCAAAGGCAAAATGTATAAAACGGTTCTGCGTTCCACCCTCTTATATGGAGCCGAATGCTGGCCGATAAAAAAGTTAGACGAAAGAAATCGCGCCGATTCAACAAAAAATATGCGAGAGCCTTCTTTGCTAGTATGGTAAAGTGCAGAGAAAGCCTGAATCCAATATGACAAAGAAAGTTCTAGGCATCCAGACAGATTTGTTTTGAGAACGTGACGACTATAAAATTACCTGTGGTTGTAAGTAATCTTTAATTTTATTCAAAGGTTATAGATGATAAGCAAAACACACAAGGTGTAGTTGCCTTCGTACGGAAAATCAGATTAATAATTGCACAGTTAAAATTTTTTTTCGGCTAAAGTTTTGATTTCACCTAAATATCAATAGGCATTCTTTGCCTTTTTTGGGTGATATATATGTAGTTATAAAAAAAGTTCTGGCAGCGTTACGTAAAAAAAAAATAATTAAAAAAATAAAAATTAAAATTAAAAAAAAAAAACTTTTTTCAGCGGATTTTTTAAGATACAAAATAATAAAAAGTTATTTACAGTGATCTTCACATACTTATGTAGGTATGTAAGTTTATGCGCATGTTTTGGTGCCGATCTCGTATACAATAAAGTAACATCGTCTGCATCACGCAAAAAGAGTTAAATAGGTGTGGTTAAATTCCATCCTTTCGAATGACAGCCGTATATATTTGTATGTCTTTTCTGAAAGATGTAATATTTTCCATGTAGAAATCCTTTCCTATCCATCATCAAACAGGTAACAGGCAAGAGGATTTTTTCATATTATACTAAATAAGTCACTCCATTGGAGGGTTTACAATTAGGGTTTGCAAGTGGATTGAACTGAACAGCTGCAGCACACAAACAGACAAGCATTTTTTTATGTAGAGGGTCCGGCACTCGAAGTGTAACCAATTAAAAAGGCCATAAATTTAGTTTGGAAATTTACTTGTATTCAATTCAGAGTAAAAAATGTGGGAAAATAATACAAAACAAAGAATCAATTTACCGTGCTTCAGCTGCACGAGCGATCCCAAGTTGGTTCCACTGTAATAGAAAATCTGTTCAAAAATGGTATGATTAATTTTGCGCTTCCTTGTAAAGGAAGGATGCCTGAATTTAAAGGTATCGGATGTTAAATTAAAATAAATAAACGAAAATTCAAATTAATTAGGCAATCTTTATTATTTTTGTATAGAAATAGTCATCACATTTATTTTTTAAAGCTAATCGACCAGTTTTGAGTAACGCGGTGAAGGACTTCGGTCGGTATATCGTAAATAACTTTAGAAATTTTGGCTTTAATGCCTCCCTCGAAGCTGGTTTATTCACAAAGCACTTCGCCTTTATATACCGCCACAAATAAAAGTCCAAAGATGTGATATCACACGATCTTGGGGGCCAACCCCCTGGTCAGAGACGAGGGATAAATTCCTCACCGAAACGACGAGGCAGTAAATCTATTGTTCCAAAAGGCTGGTTAGCAAGAAGTACCGTCTTGTTGAAACCAGCGCCGTGTTGTTTTAGAGATCACGGGCTTCAATATCCGGCATTAAAAAGTAAATCGTCTTTGAAGAAAAATGGGCGGATGAGCCCTTCAACCCATAGGCTGTACCAAACGGTTGTTCTCAATGGATGTAATGGCTGTTCTTGAAAAGCTTCGGGTTGGTCTTCAGCCCAAATACAGCAATTTTGCTTATTGACATAGCCATTAAGCCAAAAATGGACCTCATCGTTGAAAACCATAAGTTGGCCTGAGCGCGCGATGAACACTTTTCACAGAGTGTCGATTTACGATTTGTAAAAGTTGTTGAGGCGTAAGTCTTTCCATGATGAAATGTCGATGAATACTTGAAAAAAATAAGGATTTACTTTGCTAGTAGTGACACGAGATCTGTCGAAAAAGCCTTATTGGAAAAAGTCCCTCCAATCTGATCATCCTTTATGAGCAGAATGCCAAAAAATAGAGCAACAACATAGCACAACGTATCACAAAACTCCGGTGGAAAAAAGAAGCGGAGGAAGACCGCCGGGAAGGTAGCTGGATTCTGTCGAAAATGGCCTAAGAACAATGAGCGTTGCCAATTGGAAGGAGCCGACTAATGATCGAGTTAAATGGAAGAATGTAGCTAGGGAAGCTAGGGTGTGCCAAAAACTTTTAAGGTAATGGTGATGATTATTGGATTCCTACATTCGTACTCGTCTTTGGACATTAAGAGGTCCTGGTGGTGTAGAATTTTCAAAAACTCGATTTCTTTTTTTCTGATATTTCGAAAGTATAGGCTTTTAAGAAAATCCTGTAAATTTTTTGGAAGGATATTCCCAGTATTTTTGATTCTACAGCCGTTTTAGCAGGTAGAGTCAGATTCGTCACGCGGCGGCATCAATTTTCGCATTTACAAGGTCAAAACTTTAAACTCAATTATCTCAAAACTACTTTTTTCGGCCTGGTGTTGTCAAAAAAACAAAACAACTATTCAACCGAATCGTCTGAAATTCTAATATATTGTTTACAACATCAATGGCTATCGCCCGTACCAGAATCATATTAATATTTCAATTGTTTCATACTTTTTTGATTAAAGAACTGAAAAACGCCCGATTTTTAGAGTGTCAAATTCAAAACCTCGCCATTTTGTCAATTTGTTTTTTTGAGTATTTTTTTCTAGTACGGAACATAGCTACATTTATACTGATTAATAATTTTCTTGGCTTTTGTGTTTCAGATAAATAGAAGAGCCAAAATGGACAACACCGTCCAGGTCCAATTTTTCGGAAAGTTCAACTTCAGAGCCATTTTTAAAATTATTAAAACTTAATTTTTTTTTTTAATTTTTGTATGTAAAATAAGTTAAATAAAAAGCCTAAAAATTTAAATATCGCTGTTAATTTTTTTATTGTAAAAAAAATTCCTGGAAGTACCCTAAATTTTCGAGCTCTAAACCACCGGGACCCCATAAGAGGAAAAGTATACAAGAGCTTTAAAGCTGAAGTAAAAGGTTCATATCAGGGAAGATCTTTATATAAAAGGCATATTTTGATATTTTTCTATCCACAAACTTCTCAACAGCCTAAACACAAAAAAGAAAGAGCTGTTGGGAAATTCCTTTTTCAATTAAATCCAAAACTATTTCCAACTCATATCACTGCATTTGCATACAGAAAATAACAGAATTGTTTCTGTGTTTGCACATGCTGTCTTAGCGCGCCACAAATTTCGATTGTGTCGTGTTGCAACAAATCATTTTTCAGCTAAATTTTATTGAATAGTTTTATTCTTCCAATTTGGTGACTTCGGTTGCTGCCAAGCGCTCAGCTATTTAAACAATGTGTCCATGAATCTTTTTATGACTGACAAAAGATGAACGTATGGGCAGAGCACAACGACAACCGTAACGCTACTGCTAGAAAGGAGGCAAGACAAAGGGTGGTGGCGTAGATGTTGTAGGGGACAATTCGTTGGCTATTGGCTATGGCTGTGAATTTGGTGTTTTGTGGCTGGTGCAACTGTCGCGCTCACGGGTAATTGCGCATACTAATGCACCACACTTTGTTGCAACAGCAGGCAACAACAATGAAAGTCACCATAATAATAACAGTGAGTACATCCCGTACATACTCGTAGATATGAAAACCAGCCGAGTGCTGTATTGTGCAGAGCGCTGTGACAAAAAACTAAATATTTGCAAAATTTACAACTTAACTTGCGATGCGGTTGCACGCTGTGCCTTTGCCGGGCTGCCCTGCCAGTATTTTGCGTTGGCTGCACAAAAATCGTGCAGCGGCCTCACGACCGCAGAGCTCAGTAAATGCCACATTAGCGGTGGCTGCTGCTGGCCAAGTTGCACGTCTCCATTTATCCCCAGAAGTCAAACTCTGTTATGACAATAATGATAATGATGTTGTAGCAACATAATGTTGCTGGCGTTGATGTTGCCGCGAAACCTCCGTTTAGGCTGATGCAGTAATGATGTGCGCGTCGTGCAACACGCCGCCGACATCCAGTCTGTTTGTATAGCGAAGCCGTCGCGGCTGTCATAATTTCCCGCATGACACATGTGGCAGCGTTGACTGCAGTGGGGGAGTGGGCACAGACGTCGTACAATGCAAATCAGGTTGACAACAGGTCCGCGCTTGCCCAAGTCCAACGAAACCGCTAGCAACGCCTCGAGTGTTGAGCACGTTTTGCCTAAGCGCACTGTGGAGAAAAATTACACTTTTCGTGGCATGAGGTAAATTTTTCAAAATGACCAAAACTACGTTTTTATTGGGTAGGGGCATAAGTTTCCGTCCTTTCATAGCCAAAGTTACGAATTATTTATTTATTTTAAATAATAAATGATATTAAGTGAAGTATGTACCATTGGAAGCTACAACTTTAGTCTATCCCTCAGGCAGCATACGGATTCCTCTGACGAAAAATTCGAGTTATTTTGACTTGACCCATTCATTGAGCCAGTTTGCGAAGCTCTCATAAGAAGTGAACCGCTCTCCAACAAGGGCTGACTACATTGATCGGAACAGATGGTAGTCCAAAGGTGCAATGTCTGGTAAATACGGCGGATGGGGCAAGATTTCCCAATACAGTCCCTCTAAATATTTTTGGACCGATTTAGCAACGAGTGGCTTGATATTGTCATGCAGCAAAACCAGTTTGTCATGTCTACCGTCTACCGTCCCATACCGGCGGCTTTTCTTTGAGACCTCGATTCAAACGCATTAGCTGTAGTCGGTAACGATGGTCAGTGATGGTTTCAGATAGCTTAAGGAGTTCATAATAGATGACGCGCTTCTGATGCCGCCAGATGCACAACATAACCTTTGAAGCATGAATATTTTTTTCGCTGTCGATGGACCTGGTTCACCTGGCAAGCTCCAACATTTTCGACGCTTAAAGTTATCATAATAGATCCACTTTTCGTTGCCAGTGACGATGCGATGCAGAAAACCTTTTCTTTTCTGCCGTTCCAGAAGCATCTCACACGTCACCAAACGTCTCTCGATACTCCTCTCCTTCAATTGATGTGGTACCCAGTTACCTGCTTTCTGGACCATTTCCATTGCGTGCAAGTGTTTACCGACGGTTGATCTGTCAGCATCTAACTCTTTAGGCTTATCATCAAGGGCTCCGGTAGACATATTTGATGTCAAATAAATCGCCAGTATATTACTAGACCGAACACAAAAATAGTATCAGCAGCGACACCTCTTTCACGAGAGCGGAAACTTATTCCCATATCCAATATAGATGTGGGTTAATAGCAGCGCCTTATCTTAGTGAAACGCAAAACTTATTGAACAACCTAGCATGTAATATAATAAGCGCTTTAACCCTTGTTTTTGGTGCTTTGACCGAGCTCCTCCTCTTGTTTGCTAATCAAAATTAGATGCCTGTAAAATTTGAAATTGTGTCTGTGGCTTGCAAGCCCTAAAACTAACGAAAATAATACTTATGTTGAAGTGTTTTTTTATTTATAGGGTCTCATGAAGTATCTTAAAGTTTTCCCAATGGGTAAAAATGGTTACAAATTGCGAAGACTTCTTTGTGGAACATTAAAGCTTATCCATTCTAGTAGAGCTGCACAGTCGACGATTCCATTAACTACACTGAAAATAAGCAAAAGTGAAAGGACTGCCCTTATCTTTTCTAAAGATTCAAAATGAATTAGCTCAAGCCGAGAACTATAGGATGCAACAGGGACCTCAAATCGTAGGAAACCTAATGCCTGCTTAAGAAATATTTTTTGAACGCCATCTATTCTTTTAATGGTAAGTTGGTCGTAAGGTATCCAAATGATAGAAGAGTACTCTACGTGGGAACGAACCAGAGCCGTAAACAGCAGTTTATAGGTATACGGATCAGAAAATTCGATACATCCGACGAATGAAGCCTAAAACCGAGTATAAAAGAAATTTGAAAGAATAGAATTAATGTGACCAATGAAGGAAAATTTCGCATAGAACAATACTTCAAGGTCATTAAACTCTGTTACCCTTTGTAGTAAATTATTAGAAATACTGTCGGATCTGTCAAAAATGTATTGACGCCTCGAAAATGTTAAACTAAAATATTTTTTAATATTCAAAGCGAGACGGCGACAAATCGAGTTAAAGCTTCTGATCATCCACTGAGCCCTTAACAGCTGAGAAGATATTTAAATCATCAAGAAATACGAAAAGGTGCAACATTTGCTTATGTCACTGATAAAAATTACAAAACGAAGTAGCCCTAAGGTGCTCCCTTGTGGGACCCCTGAAGTAGAAACAAAGTGGTTCGAAAAAGCGCCATCGATTTTTAACACGCACCGTCTGCCCGTCAAATATGGCTTGAGCCATTGCAGAACAGTGGAATGAAAGCTTAAGCAATCTAAATTTTTTGTAAGAGTCTCGTGCGACACTTTGCGTCAGTGTAAATGCAATCAACGTGGAGTCCTATAGAAAACGATGGCATACAAAATTCGGTAAAAACAGCAAGATACAAAACCATGTTGCTTTGGGTTAACTAAAGACTTAACCGCAAATAAATTTTGTTCTTTACAATGCATTCAAACAGTTTAGAGATGCTCGATAGCATCGAAATCGAACATCATTTTTCTTCCGCTTTTAAAAAAGGTGGGATGAATGTAAATTTCCATTCATTTAAGAAAGTGATCGTTGATAAAAATTTGTTAAAACTAATCTTAAGAGGTATTGCCAACGCTGGACAATTCTTAAGTAAAATAGCTGAAAGACCATCAGCATCTGCATGTGACGAAGGTTTGAGAGAAAGCAACCCCTTCAAAATGTCGTCAGATGAGATGTGCAAATTACCAAATCGAAAATCTCGGATGAAAGGTCAGGGGACGCCTCATCAGCCGAGACATAATTTCACATAAGAAAGTCTGCAAATAAGTTAGCTGCTTCGGCAGGTGTACTTGCAAATTTGTCATCGATTCCAATATGGTAACAGTGTTTCTCTAACAGCTTTTTCTTTTGAGTTGAACAAAAGAATTTTTTAGTGTGAAATGTCACCTTGTCAACGAGTATAAACTTGAAATTGCTTGGTCGATCACTGCGGCCATCTACGGAGAAATCAATGGATTTATTTTTCTCCAAACCTTGGGGTGTTTGAGACACAGATTCTACGACGCCAAATATCACAGAATGATGAGGAGCAATAATAGCTCTAGTGGTTGCGTCTGTCTTCCAATGGATACAAATGCGCCGACTCTGAAAGTACTCGAAGCGACACCAGCTGGTGGTATCAGGGAAAGAGGAAGGCCTCCTCGACATTGAAAAGATCAGGTGGAGAAGGACTTACTTCCTTGGTGTGTCCAACTGGCGCCGGTTAGCACGAGAAAGAAACGACTAGCGCGCTTTCTTAAACTCGGACAATATCGCTTAAGTGGTTATAGCGCCAATGAAGAAGAAGAAGAGAGTAGTAATTTTAGTATTTTGATACCAATAATTTTTTACCATTGTACGGTAGGTGTACTAGGTAATTGTTCGATTTTACCCATTAGAAAAAAAAATACGGATACCGTTAAACACCCCTTGATTTACGTAAGTTATATAAGCTATACGAGGGTCTCTATTTATATATCTGCCCTAACATTGAGAAAATGAATATTGGTAGTTGACATTTTTTTTGTTTTTAATACTCTCTGTGCTGATCAAATCTCTTTCGCATTCACCTGAACCAAATCTCGCAGCACTTACCTCAATCGCACTTCCATGACGAAGTTCGTTTGAAAAGTCCGTGCAAAAATAAAAGCTACTTAATTGTTTGGAGTAAACATTTTTTTCATTTTTTGACATAGTCTCTCACTTCGTCCAACACTGTTCTAGTATGTTGATCCCATCCGAATAATAGGATTTGCCCAAGTCTGAAAAACAGCCCTTTTGTTTCTGCGATCTACTCCTCGTTTGAATAAAATTTTTTCCCCGACAGCCATTTCTTTCAGCCAAATTGGGAAACAAATAGTAGTCTGAGGGATCCGAGTGAGTCAATTCTGGAGCATAGACGGAAAGTAAAACGACTTGAAACCCTATTTGCATTACTTTTGCGACCACAACTGCTGAGGCGTGAGCTGTTACGTTGTCATGATGGAGAAGGAAAATAAATCGACTTCCTCGATTGACACAAATGTCAAACACAAAGAAATACACAGATCTGGCGGAAAATTAGTGTGTGTACGTCCAAGAGATGCTATTAACTAAGCATGACTCTGATACGCACCAGTAGTGCCATCTCTCTGACTTTGTACGGACTCTTTCTCTCTCTCTCTCTAAATTTACCAGCTTTTTACAATGCTCAATGATTTCAGTTCTTTTCTTGTTAATGCAAGTCGAAATTTTTTAAAAATAGTCACATGAAAATGTTCACGTTTTAATTGCTTTTTTTTGCCGAGGTGAATTTTTAAAGCTCCTGTAAATATACAAGTGTTAAAGGCGCAAACAACAAAACATTCTGAGTGCATTTTTAGTAAAATTTGTCAAACTTTCGAATGGAGATGTGAGATGGCGCCGGACAATACTAGAAGTGACTGAGGCCAGAAATATAAATAGCTACCCTGGTATATGTGTACGAGTATTAAATATCTTTATCTAATAGCGGTCGCAATGGCAAGCCTCCGAGTGATGAAAAAGCTCCTCATAAAAAATATTTGCCGTTCGGAGTCGGCTTAAAACTGTAGGTCCCTCCACTTGAGGAACAGCATCACGACGTACACCAAAAGTAGGAGGAGGAGCTCGGCCAAACACCCAAAAAGGGGGTAAGCGGCAAATATCTTTAAGAAGAAACTGCGATGGTGAGCAGTGCCACATTATAGTATTTATAACCGAAAGCAAAAAAATATGTGCTTGAAAATATCTTTTAACTTTGAGTTACAAATTTTCGGCAGAACAATTTAATATTCACCCCATAGTGCAGCGACCAGGTCTGAGATGTGCCTATACAGCGGGAGGTGAAACGACGAGTGTTTGTGTCGTGCACAGCGGCGCGCTGCGCGTTAACGTGGCAAATAATAACTTCATAAACAGGATTCCTAAAGGCTGGCAACAATAGCACATAAAAGAAAAACGATAGCTGAGAAACGGACCTGCAACAACAACAACCACAAACACAATGCTTATAGATACAAAAACAACAATAGCGCGAAAAGGCTGCCACAAGCGAGCGATCATATCGCTCGTACTCGGGCATCTGATCGGCGCAGATCGAGCAGGATGTGGCCGTAAAAGCTTGCACTTTGTGGACGCGACAAAAAGTTTTGCAGCGCTCCCGTCTCAGCGTAGCGCGTGCACTTTGCCACCACATATGAGCAACTTAAAAAATGTTGTTATCGTTTGTTTTATTCACATTGCCGTTGTCATTGCTGGTAGTTCACTTAATTTTGTAAGTGGCTTTTGTTTACATGCCACATTACCCGTATCGCCCTTTTATGCAGCAACAAAAAAAAAACATAAAAAACAGCAAATAAATAAAGAGAAATAACAAAAAGCACAATGGCAGAAAATCAGTTGCAGCAGCTAGGCAGGCGGAGCAGGAAATTTACATGTTCTATGCGATATTGCCAGCGATAAGCGACGCGACGCTGCATGGATAATGTTGCTGTTGCTGTTACTGCCCCCAGTTGCTGTTGTTTGTTACTGGCAATGCCTACATATTTGCGCTTCGGTTAGTAGACGATCTTATCTGTTGCATGCCGCATGTCGCGCGCAGCCTCATGTACGAATAATGCATGCGTTTTTCTATTCGCCACACTGGCGTTGTTGTTGCCGTTGTTGCCCCATAATATGCGCGCACTGCCGCAGTGCGCGTGGAATAATTACTTAGCCATCGCTACAACGTGCACACTAGCTGCAACAACAAGAGGAACAACAGCTCAGCAAAGCTTCAGCGCCAATAACATAACCACCACCACCAACACCACACCAGCATCGCCAACACTGCCAGCTCCCTTAAGTAACGCTGCGATGTGTGTGTGTACGCTTGTGTAGCTGTTTCATGGTCGTGCCACACCAACAGCCAGCAGCCAGCAGCTAGCAGACAGCAGCCAATAGCCGCTGACAACATAATTAAGAGCGAAATTTGTTCTTTATTTGCGTTTAATGGCAATGTTGTTTCAAGTGAGTTGTTTGTTTCTGCATTGTAGTTGGTGTTTTTGTTATTGGCGCAGTTTATGTATCGCAATTCTTGTTATGGCACCAGCTGATGCCGCAGCGATTTTGATTGCATCATTAAGCGTTAGCACTGAAAACGATAATGAGCGCAATTTAAGAACAAGCGAAGAATTAGTGGAGTTTCTTTATGGCATCCGAAAGGATATGAGTGGGAATTAAACGAAAGTGGTTCCTGGTTATTATTCGATTTAGAGTAATTTTCGCAGATTTACTTCGTTACTTTTTCTTTTTATATGCAAACGGTGCTGGGGAACGCCAAGGGATAATATAATTAGAAATAGTAAATGGAAACTTTATGCGATCGCTGTGAAAACGAAATATAATTAGCCTCATTTATGGTCCACGTATGGAGATACTTATAAAAAAAAAACTGCAAAGCTTGACCATGACCGAGCTTTGGTTTGTTGGTTGGTTGGTTAAAGTGGTGATTCTTGCAGCATCCAACTACCGCTTCTGCACCATTTTGTTGCCACATCCTCATTACCAACTACCTTAAGGTTATTTACAGCATGACTATATGCAGTGTGTGTAGTTTAAGAGCCTTCTAAGATTGTTGACATCTAAGCCAGACAGTTGTTAGAGAGTCTGGAACAGTGATTTGCCCAGGGATGAGATACTCTCATTCCATAGTACTGGCTATTCACAGAGAAAATGCAAAACCGTTTCCTTTTCCTCGGCTTGTTTACAACTGTGACAGTGTGTGTTGTGAGAGATGCCCATTTTGGTTGCTTGTTCCCCAAAAGACCACAAGCTAGTTATGACTGCCGTGAGCCCCAAGCGTTCCGTCCTCTTCTTCTTCTTCCTAATTAGCGCGATAACCGCATACGCGATATTGGCCGAGTTTAACAAAGCACACCAGTCGTTTCGTTCTCGTGCTTAACCGGCGCCAGTTGGACACACCAAGTGAAGTCCAGTCCTTCTCCACCTGATGTTTCCAACGTAAATGGGGCCTTCCTCTGCCGCTGATACCACTAGCTGGTACCTCAGCGAATACTCTCAGAGTCGGCGCGTTTGTATTCGTTCGGACGCCACGACCCACCCCACAATGCTGCTGGATCTTTACTCGCTGCGCTATGCCTATGCCTTTTTTATTGTTGGACATAGTCTCCCTTAACACTGTTCTAATTTGTTGGTCCCGTCCAAGTAATAGGATTTGTCTAACGCTGAAAATCAAATTTGAGGGAAAATAGAGGTCCGAGAAATCCAAGGAAGCCAAGTTTGTAAAATATGGAGGATGTGAAACGAGCTTTCTCCCATTTCAAAGCGAAAGCTGTAAATTTGATATCGATTACAAAGGAAGAAATTTCAATTAATATTGCAGAGATACAGACGTATAATAAATTTCATAAGGTATCTGCGTCCCTGAGCAAAAAAACGCGCACCGTTTCGCTGGAAAAAACCAAAAATTTCGTTAGATAGAATTGCGGCCAAATTCGTATAACTCTGAAGATGTAGAATTAAAAAAAAAAATGCATAAGTCAACGATAAATTCAAATCTTTACGTCAATATATGTTATACATATAAGTACACACATACAACGGAGTATGTACCATATATAAGGTGCGGTTCATAATCATAAGACACCTTTCGTATACAATTTTTGAATTACCATAATCTCGCTTTTACTTTCCGGAGTAGCTTTTATTTGGCGTCATTTTAACAGTTATAGACTTAAGACTTCCATCAATTGTTTCTGGTGCGGAAGGTCACTCTATTTTGTAGAACCGTTATCTTTTTCCAAGAAGCTGTACTTTTGCTAGTCTTTTCGGCGTTTCATAATGATAAGACACTAGTCGAAATGCTGCTGAAAATACAGAAGGTACTAATTGTTGTTTTTTGTGACTTTAATTATAATTTTATTCAATTTAATCTCGAATTCCGAGGGTTTCAATATTATCTGAAGAGGAGCGTGAAAACTTTTGGCCCACAAGGATTCAGGCTTGTCAATCAAATTAATTGGAAAAACACAGGCAAAAGTCGTCGTGTTATCCGGAATTTGTTTACGTAGTCCTGAGAATTACAACATTTTGAAGCCCGTTGGACGAAAATTGTGGGCAAAAAGCAAGGTGAATTTATTTGTCAAACTTCGCGGGATTAAAATTTCGCCCTAGTTATTTTTTTCATGAGTTGGCAGCACTGTTAATAACATCTGGGCCAACTTTCAGTAATATATTTACGCTTGTGTTGTCCAAACGACCAAGAGTGCATTTTTCGATTTTTACAATGTCTGATTTGATTGAGCAGAGAAGTGCCATCAAATTTTGTTTGCGGAATGAAATTTCGGCTGCGGAAACGTTTAGCATGTTGCAGAATTCATTTGGTGATTCGACCATGTCGCAGAAAAATGTTTATAAGTGGTACAAAGACTTCAAAGAGGGTCGAGAACGTGTTGATGACTTGGAGCGCTCCGGACGACCATCGACGTCAACAGATGACCAACACGTCAATAAAGTAATAAAGTGAAGGAGTTAGTGATCAAAAATCGTCGGTTGACTATTAAAGACCTCACTGATATGATCGGAATATCAGAAGGATCTGTGAAAACCATTTTGAAAGACCATTTGGGCCTATGAAAATTCAAATCTCGTTTGGTACCGAACTCTCAATTTCTTGGAAAAAAGTCGTCGCGTTGATGTGTGTGAAACATTGCTTTCAGACTATCAGGACAAGCTCAAATGCATCATTACGGGAGACGTGACTTGGATTTATGCTAACGACCCTGAAACAACCGACCAATCAAGCGAATATCGTGCTAAAGGCGAGGCCAGACCGAAAAGAGCACGTCAAAGTCGTTCAAAAATAGAGGTCATGATGACAGTTTTTTCGTGGTGTGGTGCACTATGAATTCCTTCCACCTGGGCACCGTATTCGCCTGATTTGGCTCCGTGTGACTTCTGGCTATTCCCAAAACTCAATAGACCACTCCGGGGAACGCGTTTCGAGTCGATTGAGGAGATAAAAGCTGAATCAAGGAAGGTGCTGATGGCTATACCGGAAATGGACTATTTGGCATGTTTCGGGGATTGGAAAAATCGTTGTCATAAGTGTATTTCATCGAGAGGGGATTATTTTGAAGGCGATGAAATTGACTTACAAGAATAAATAAAGATTTTTCATTTTACAACCAAATTCACCTTACTTTTTGCCCACAGACTATCAAGTCGAAAACAGCGAGCAATCATAAGAGAAGCTTCTAACTCGACTAAGTCTTGTGCCAACTTGACCGCTGTTGTTCAAAATAAGGTGTCAAAAACAACAGTTTGGCGCACATTACAGAGGTGCAATCATTTAAAATTATCAAAAATAATTGCCGCGGCGCAAGCTGATGCGTTTTCAGTTGCAGAAAAACACCTAGACACCAACTGGGACACCGTAATATATTTGGAATAGTTTTAATGTTGCCCAATTTCATATTATTTTTTAAAAAGGTTATATTGTCGGATAAAAAAAATGAACCCTTCATGGACCCAATTGCTTTTTAAATTATTGGAGAGATTTGCGTAAGAGTCCCCCCTCATTTTCCAAGTGCAACTTCGGTGGAGGTTCTGTTATGGTTTGGGGTGCATTTTACTCTTGATATACAGTTAACATCATCGCGAGTGCATAGTGGGGATTACAAAAACGGTTTGGAAAAAGTATCCTTCCTTTTATTCAGGATAATCGGGAAGTGTCCTTCGTTTTTCAGCAAGACAACGCCCGAATCCACGTAAGCAGGGAAACAAGGCAGTATTTGACCGATTGTTCCATAGAAACTATGGACTGGCCGGCGTGTTCTCCGGATCTAAACCCAATAGAAAACATTTGGGTTACATTAGTCAGAAGAGTTTACGCCAAAAATAGCCAACACCAACGAGCTTGAAGCGGCAATTAAGGCAGAATGGGCTTTTGTAAATTTACGTAAAAAGTTGGCAGAATCGATGAAAAAAAGTTTGCTTTGTATCACTAAAGAAAATGATGCTTCCATGGAATGCTAACAGAAAAAAAATCGAAAAAGTATACGTTTGTTAAGCGGTGATTTGAATTAAACAGTATCTTAACATTTTGAACCTCTTGGGAATGCATTTTTGCTAAACATTTTCTTTATGTATTAAAAAAACTTCTACATTCTGTAATGCAACAAGTAACTTTTGTTACTTTAATCGATGTGTAAAATTTTTATTTTCCTCTGAAACCTATAAATTAAAATACTTTGAAAAATTAATGGCGTCTTATGATTATGAAACGCACCTTAGAAATAATTATGTACTTCACCATCAAGCAGTGAGCGCAAAGTAATGGAGCCCGGCTTAATGCTCGCTTTTCAAGCGAGTGAAGTTGCTTTTATGTGCGTTAAGTATTGTTGATGGTTTCTAATCACTTTTGCTGTTGCCTCCAACAAGTTAACCGACAATTTTAATTTAGTTATGGTAATAAAAAAAATAAACCAAATAGTCGCTGCAAAACCAAAAGGAGTCTACTGCTGCCTGCCACAGCACAGTAATCAACAATCTGATCGTTACGGATTTAATTACAGTTGCAGCCTTTGACAGCGAAACGTCGCACTAGATTTACGGCAGAAAAGTATATTTGTTTAAAAGGGGAAATTTAAGTAAGCAACAACAACATAAAATAAGTAATAGGCCAGCTTGGAAGTGAAGCGCTGGAAATTGGAGGCAGTCAATTGAAGTTATGAAAACTAGGCGTTCATAATAAACTCCAACGAGGGCAATAAAAAGTAGACACATTTGTTTTTGTTTGTATTCTTTTTTTATTATTTTCAAGTATTTTTTTTCATTGTGCTTGCCAGAAGGGGGTATGCGCATGCGTTGGAAGAGTGGCCAGCAGCAGCGCAATGATCAAATTAATCCGCTTTCATAAAAATGAAGTGTAAATTATTATGAGTGCTTAGGCGTACACACAAATATGTATAAACATCCTTTCATATGCGTATGATATTAAATCATTCTTTATTGCTTTTGTGCCGTCAGCTTTCTGCTGCTTTTACTGCGTATGGGTGTGTAGCTGTTTTCATTCACAATCAATCGACCACTAGAAGAGATTTGAGTTTGTTAGCTCACTACTAGGGTGCTTGTGCGGGGATCCGCGGGATTCGCGGGACTGAAAAAAAAGGAAAAAGTATTGATTAGTCTTGGCATCCTTAACCACTTTCTTCAAGGAAATCAATATTTTGCCTCATTAAACTAAAGCAAACTTTGAATTTGTATGGAATATTTAAAACGAATCTACTAAAAGTGCGAATCTACTAGCACTTGAGCGACAACAAAACTAGCACGTATTTTGTTTTTGTAAAAGTAATACTTAATGTATTAAAGTTTCCATGAGAATATAAACTAACAAACAAAGCAGCATCAAAGAAGCAGATCACTTTGACAGTTGTGACTCAAAACAGCAAAATCAGCTGCTTTAGTGTCATCACCTTGAATGAATTCGCCTTTGGGAAATCGTTTAGTTTGCATCAAGGCGAATCTATTAAAGATGTTGTCGGTAAAAACGATTTCTGATTTCTTTTCTGATTTCTTTTTTTCTTTCGCCGTGTCCATGTAGCTGTCAGCCCAGAATGAAACAAGGCGACATTCTTTGGTTTCTACTTTCCCAATACTTTGCTTTGACAACAAAACGTACAAAACATTGTTGTTGGTCTACTGCGACTACCTTTAATAAATGCACCTTGGATTTCATAATGACTTTTTGTAGAAACATAGACAGAGGCATGAAAAATATCTAAAAAGAAGTTAGCCACAATTTTTATGTTTTATAAAAAAATGTTGTTCCTTTAATTTTTAGTTATTTTCAAGGAGAAATAAGCTTTGCTTTTCTATAAGCTTTTTGCATTGTTTTTGATTATAACTTAACTTTACTTGAAAATTGCTTCTAACAAATCTAGTCATAGTTCAAAGTTAAAACACATTTTGGTTAAAACCAAATTCTATCTTAAAATCATGAACTACCTGCATACGGCGGGGTTGAGATTTTGTTTCGGGATTAGATATCCTACACACAGCTAATGTACTCGCATCTGTTGCAATGTGCCCAGACTAGCATTTTTGGTGCCGGGTTTCGAATTTTTGTGCTCTGAGCTTAGAATTTTAGTTCCAGCTTGGTGGCAATTTCAAACCTTTTTCCTTTAAAGTTTTAATTTAATGTTTACATAAAAGATGAAATTTTTAAAATAATCCCGTTAACGAGTAGTTGGAACGGCCAACAATTTGAAGAAGTGTTCCTGTGTACACAGCCTGAAGGTCCAAAAATATCACATGCACCTGCAGCAAAACATTTGAAGAAGTCGAAGACGTTCATATACCAGATTTAAACGACCCCCAAAATAAAAAAATACTTCTCCAAAGTAAGATCAGAAAATCATTCATTTGTTTGTGACAAAGCCGAAATTATCGTTGCCGGAAGTGGTGTTATATAGCCAAGGACATGACAGATTCTGAATGTTTTTTATTAACTTCTGTACAAATCGGCAAATTACAGAATGAACTTTGTGCAAAACTTAAAGGTTTTTATTTGCCTTCTAATATTATCGAACTTTTTTGTAAATCAATTAGGTTCTATTTGTTTTAGCAGCTGGCAACACTGCTCGTTAGTCTCAGTGCGCGCTTAGACCTGGCTACCCAAGTACATACTCAACACACACACCCACTAATGCCGTTTTATTCCACACTTCTTTTTATGCTTCGACTGAATTATGAACTAAATGAAATGTTTGTCAGTTAATCACTTCATTCAACAGAAATTTAGATTTATAAAGTCACAAATTACCGAATTGGATTGAATGTCTAATAACTAAATTTACTCATCTTTATTTGCAGCCATGAATATATAATATGTATAAGTATGTACAAGTATGCGTGAGGGTAAGTAGAATAGTTAAGAAATAAGTCGTAAATCTTGTTGATGCAGTCGTAAAACCTGTTCAAATTTTTTTTTCTCAAAAATCGCTTAAAGGTGTTGCCTTTTAATAACTTCATTTCTAATTCGTTATTAAACATTGTTTATGGCCCAAGTCATAACTCATAGTAAGCCACGCAATGTGTTTTGTGAGACCCCAGTCATAATACGGATTTAAAAAAAAAAAAATTTATTGAGAGTATTAACCGTCAAAGATGTGTAGTGAGGCAGAGTTGATTTTCTTTGTAATTTTTATATAAATAATATTAATAGCGAAGGCTGATGATGATGGTAGGATTGATATTTTCATATACCTTTGTTATATTTTTATCGATCATTGAATGTCTCAAATTTTAGCGGTGTTGGCATTGTGGAGGTGCGCAGCGACTTTCAGAAAAGTTTTGTGCTGTTCGCTGTTCACCAAGTGGCATATTTGTTTCACGAAGTTCAAACTTCTATTTGACAACACTTGGCCGGTTTTCGTTAGTTGACTTAAAAGAAGGAAGATGGCTGTTTTCCTCCACATCAAAAAATATCGAGCATTCATCGTATGGAGGAAAAACCGCCAGCAAAAAACAAAAGTTCCAAAAACAACGCAGTTTTCGAATTACTTCATGCTTGCACTTTAAAAAACTTACGCCAATCCACTTCAAAATCCAATAGGTGTTGTTTTATTGGGGTTGACTCTCATAGCCTTACTCTTGGCCTTGTTGATCTCCAGTCAGCGGGGCTAGTCTGACCGCCTTCGCTTGCAAGTCAGTGAGTTTGTGGGAGAGCAAGCAGATATCGTCGGCGAAATCCAGGTCCTCACGATGTCTGATGATACTTCATATGTTGCCTCTTTTATGCAGGCTAAATTGGCTCTTAACATTGTCTGGGACGATGGCGAAGAGAAGGGGTGACAGGGAACAACCTTGCCTTACGCCTGTGTTAGTGGTGAATGGGTCGCTGATGTTGCCGTTGTGGGGCACTGCTAGTTCGGAGTTCTCGTAAAGAGCTCTGATGCGGCGGATTATCTTAGCGGGAGCTATCTTTCTACTCAACGCCAGCCATCTTCTCGAAGACGACGAATATTGGCTTAGTCAACACAGTTTTGGTAATGGTGAAATCCATGTAATGGTGAAATCCAGCTTAAGGGGCTATCGACACAAGACTTTGTTTCAGGCAGCATTTAATAAATGTAAGTTCCAAGGCGGCTTCTATCAGTGGTGCCCTAACGCGACTTCTCCCTAATATAGGAGGGCCCCAGGGAAATCGCAGACGGTTACTGTCATTGGTTGCTGACTCTATAATTCTGTATGCAGCACCTATCTGGGCGGGGACCAAAAGTCTCCTAGACATACAGGCAAGGCGCGCTGCATGTAGCTTACGCGTATAGAACGGTGTCTGATGATGCAATCTGCGTAATAGCGAGAAAGATACCCCTAAACCTCTTGACAGATGAAATGTTTCGGCTCTATAACAGACAGGGAACGCGGCCCACACCTGGAGAAAAAGCAGCGGAGCGACTGGTGACAATAGGCCGGTGGCAGCAGCGGTGGGATGAGTCACAAAGCGGACGTTGGACCTACAAACTCATACCACATGGTGATGAGTGGTTACTGAGAAAACATGGGGGCACCGACTATCACCTTTCACAGTTGCTCAGCGAGCATGGCTGTTTTCAGGAATACCTGCACCGTTTTAAGCTGGCAGACAGCCCTTTCTGTCCAAACTGCCCGAATACAGACGAAAACGCAGAACACGTCATGTTTTATTGCCACCGCTTTAGAGAGGAACGAGCTATACTGGAGCAAGCCCAGGGTCATCAACCGTCCTCCAGCATCCTCATACGAGGATATGTGCGCAACCAGAGGTAAGTGGGAGGCAATGCAAACGTTTGCAGATAAGATTATGACGCGACTTCGCCATATTGATTGGGAACGTAAAGCGTTTCAGCGACAGAGAAGGCGGACAGTCTCTGACGAGCCGACAACAAGCACAGACGTTTGAGTGAAACACTCAATACAGTATCATACAGAAGGCAGGACCGTAGTGAATTAAGATAACACTACTGCAAGCTTTCCGATGTCTCCTTTACTTTGAAACACAACATAGTGGGATTAATTGAGACTATCGACGGCGTATAGCCTTCATACGCCTACAGGAGCGGAACCTGGAAGCGGGTACCTGTTGTGTCTTCGGACATAAACGCGGCTCTACTTTTGTGGTCCCAGGGTAGAACTAGCCGAGGTGGAGGATTGTTATAGTATTAGTGGCAGCGTGCCCCACATACCGTTGGTGTGACGGCACCTTTGAGATGTTTCTGACATTTTGATTTTAACCTCCTTAAAAAACAAAAAAAAGCTTAAGGGACGTTCGATACATTGTCTGTCTTGTATGATCGTGGCGTTTAGTAGGGTTATTCTTTGCCAGTTCCCGCAGTCACGTAAATCGCCTTTCTTGAGCAGCTTCACGATAATCCCTTTTATCCAGGACGGATGCAACTTTTCATTGTCCCAAATGGCGGTATTGTGGGGATGCAGGATTAAGTGAATAATATAATTAATTTTTGCTCCTTAAAATAATTTAAATTAAATAAAAATTAAATATGTAATTGATTTGTGTAAGTTATATCCAAGCTTACATTCGTTCGTAACGTAGGTTAAAATCTGGGTGAAACACAAAAATGAAGAAAAAGTTTTTTCTAATAGCGGTCGCCCCTCGGCAGGCAATGGCAAACCTCCGAGTATTTTTCTGCCCTGAAAAAGCTCCTCATAAATATCTGTCGTTCGGAGTCGGCTTGAAACGGTAGGCCCCTCCATTTGTGGGACAACATCAAGACGCACACCATAAATAGGAGGAGGAGTTAGGCCAAACCCCCAGAAAGGATGTACGCGCCAATTATATACGTATAGAAAATAGTAAAAATAAACACTTCAATGGTTACACCGCACGAGTGCTGTTTTTAATCTTTCGCTCCAGACGATAATCTTGTCGATTTCGCGCTTCCCAAACTAAAGTGCCCAGACAAGAGCCCTATGCTATAGTTATTTAACGCTTGGTATGTAAACTAAATGTAGCTACAGAGAATTTGGCCCATAAAAACATAAAAGGCACAAAATTTCCTTAAAAATTGTCTCATTCAAATTCCACTCAACTCTTGCCAACTAATAGCTAATTTTCTTGAGCTTTCGTTTTAGTTCCATGTATATACGTATAAATAAATATGCAAACGCTCTGGAATGCAATGTCCGACCACCAAAGGACATTTACATTTTGTGAATCTTTTTTATCATTTTGACAATTGATGAACAGTTAGGTACCCTTTGTGGCTATAAAAAATGTAATTAAACCGTAAGACTAGCACACCGATAGAACTTCCGATGGCAGGATATGAAGACACAAAGATACAATATCCTTTTTTCCAATCATTAAGCCAGCGCAAAAAAATCTACATCGACTGATGGCTATAGGGTGACACATAAATTCAGAAAAACGTGAAAAAGTAATTTATTCTTTTTGACCTTTGCTTCACTTGCGGCACTCACAGGGGAATGTGGCGTACAACAAAAAAGCTTTGTATAGATGTGTGCGTATATCGAAGCTGGGGTATCGTTTGGAAAAAAACGCAAGAAAAAGGTGAAACCAGAAAAAATAGAGAGGAAGAAGCGCAATTCTGTCGAAGCATTCATCAAAAAATGGAAACTAATTTCCTGTCAGTTGTTGTTTTGCCGCACTCATAACGCCAAGCTTATTGTGTATCCCGGTACGTCTGTATGAGTGTGGGCGTGTGCATAGGTGTGAGGACTTTGGTATTTGCGCGCTTCCACCCGACACTTTCGTGCATTCTCTTTTTTATAAGCGTTTTTCATTATTGTTTTTGTAATATTATTTGTTGTTGTTGTCAATTTTATTGTTGCTTGAATGTTGAAAAATCATTCAAGCGACGACATCGGATTTGTTTAGAGCGCTACCATTTACCGGGGGGTGGGGCGTAACAAAAATTGGCCAAGCTGGAGCAAACGCAATAGACAGTTGGCGGCGAGTGACGGGGAGCTGAGGTAGCAAAAGCAGTTGCCATTTTTAATTGAAAATTTTACCATATTGATGGAATTCTCGCTGACACCGCTGATCGTCTTATTGACTGATGTGCATAAAGTTATTTATTGTGATGACTATTTCGCTTGCAGGTATTTCATAGGGCCAAAGGTATGCCAAAGGAAATTAAGCCACAAAGAGTTACTTGGAAAACTTTCCCAACCACATCCACTCGCACACTTGTTTACTTCCATTGTCTGCCTTGTAATTGAGCATCCCAAACGACGGCACTGAGCATTCAATAAAAAAAAACAGCCACCTTCAAAATTAGGTGGTTATAAAAAGGCTGCGCATAAATGTAATGCTTATGATTTCGATTATCTCATACAAATTGCACTTTGCCTGTCAGCACTTTTAGCGAAAAGGGGAGAAAAAATAAATAAGTTGTATTATAAATTGGCGTATTAACAGCCACGAAGCGCTTTGGAATCACGCAGCAACATTTTGGGGCATACCCAACTGTTTGCCGCATGCAGAAGCGTTGATGCTGCTCGTAATTTTATTGCTGCAGATTACAGGCTTTAAGACGTGCCTTCAGGGCCCATCGTCGCCCATCACATATCACAAGGCAACGGGCTGAGTGGCTTGTGATCTTGTAAGCGATCGATTTGTTACTACATTTAAGTGAAGGTTTCGGAAGAATCATAGCGTAGCTGAGACATAAGTAAGAAAATATAATTTGCGCTAATTTGATGAGAAGCAGCTGATCAAGCCATAAAATACAACAACACCCGTTGGTTATAAGGGGCGGCAGATGTGAATATGACTAAATTAAGGCAAATTGAGTTATTAAGGACAATACAGTACATATACATATTCTACATATATACGCAATGCAGAAGTATAATTTTATAACTTTAGTGGTTCATTGGGGGAGGTAGTACACGAAAAGTTTTAAGGTGAAGTCCAAAATAAACAAGACTCAGCTAAAATAGAAATGACAGGAGCTTTGTTTTGATAACTTCGAGTTTATTTATTCAAAATAGTCCCCACTGTTTTGCGCGATCTAAAAGCTTTTCGAAAGAGCCTTTCAGGTCATTGACCGGAATGTCCTTCAGGATGTCGATACAAGTCTTTTGGATGGTCTCTACGAACGCGTTTTCCTTTCATGGCGAAATGCAATTTTCCGAATAGGTCTCCGATAGTCACAGGGACCTATATCAGGAGAATGCGGTGAGTGATTGATGGTTAAAATGCGACTTCTAGTCAAAAAATCAGTCACAAAAGTGGATCGAAGAGATGGTGTATGCAATAAGCGCCAGTTTTTAACTTCGGGGTATTCAGGGCGAATTCGACGAATGCGATGCAACAAACGCTACAAAACGCCAAGATTGAAAATTGCATTGACGGTTTGGTCCGTTGGCACGAACTCCTTGTGGACAATTCTCTTGGAATCGTAAAAACAAATGAGCATCAACTTGATTTTTGATTTCTTCAAAAGCGATTTTTGGATGGTGCTCGTCTGGGGTCTTCCATTCGACACTTTGACGCTTAGTTTCAAGTTTATGTTGGAAACCCCACGTTTCATCACCAGTTACAATGTTGTAAAGGAAGTTCTCGTCTTTTCTCACCTCTTTAATGATCTCTTTCGAATGTTGAATTCTAAGCAATTTTTGGTCCTCAGTTAACTTCTGCGGAATGAAACTTGCACAGACCTTTCGTAAGCCCCAATGATCAGTTTGAATGCGATAAATCGATGTTTTGGAGATATTTAACTCCGATTGCAAGAACTTCAACGATGTTTACGGCTCAGTTTTGATAAATTTACGAGCAATTTCGAAGGAGTTTTCGGTAATTACTTATTTTTGGCGGCCCCTATGTTCCTTGTCATTTACCATCTCTGTCCTCACAACCATCTCTGAAACATGTAAGCTACTCATGAACTCTGGCACGAGATAAACAATCATCGCCATAAACTTTTTGCATTAATTCAAAAGGGTCAATAAACGTTTTACCGGTTTTAAAGCAAAATTTGATATTAGCTCTTTGCTTGAAAGTCATTTTTGTACCGATGACACAAACATACTGACACTTTAGACGCAATAACTTCGATTCCACTGAACCAAATGTTACCAAGCTTTCATTGGACGTCAGCTAGAAATGTGACTTCCACGCATTTTTATGACGCCAGTCTTGTTTATTTTGGACTTCACCCTATGTATATTATATATAAATATCCTTTATATCCGAGTATATTTTTCCCATGAAAAAGCTCCTCATAAAAATTATCTGCCGTTCGGAGTCGGCTTGAAACTGTAGGTCCCTCCATTTGTGGAACAACATCAAGACGCACGCCACAAATAGGATTAGCTGGGTTACAAATTTTCTCCTCATTCCAATCCTGTCTACTTGGAAGAAAATTTCTAATGATACTGGTACCTCTGTCTTCACTGACGGATCCAAGATGAAATCGGTAATTGCCCCGACGCCTTTCAGAGAAGGAGACTGGTGAGCGCTTTGTCTGTAAATGTCCGGGCTTGGAAGTTAAACGACTGGGTGCTATTTTTTCCGACAGAATGGGGCAGTGCGATGGCCTAAGTCCCATCAATCTCCTCAATTACTTCAACGGGCTTTATGTACATATCTGCTTGTTGGAGGTCTCATAATGGTATCAAAATGGCGCTTTAGTGCTACTTGAGAGTGTCAGAGTGGTACTTAAACCATTTTACATACCTACCTTGAAGCAAAGCTCTTTCTCATTTTCTTTTGTTTACTGGCCACACTTTGATGAATCATTCATGCACAAGTCTGCTTTAAACAGACATGCAGTTTGGTCAAAAATGTTCACGTGGGAATCCTTGCTAGGTGGAAAATTTCATCAACGGTTCATCAAGGTTTTACTTCAGACTTTTCCACCAGCAAGCAATGCATGCATGTAAAAGTTAGAGAGGGTACGTTGAATAATTACTCACTTTCTGTAACGTTTATTTGCAAGCTTATTATATATTTTACCGCGAATATGATTACAAATCCAAATCCTGCTAGGGATCCCACATCAAGAGCAGCTTGTCATAAAGCAAGCTACACAATTGTGAGTACTTTTTTCACAATACACTGAACCCCGGATTTGGCATTGCCTATACGCGTCTGAATACTACTCGCAAATGTATTTACGTCGCTACAGTCAAATTTTCTACGCTCTTCAATCGGAATAGTTAAGTCTTCCGCAATCAGCTGCTTAAGGAATTAACTTAAATTCGTTATGGCGATCAGCCCCACAATTTGTCCCCTGTTAGCTGCTGCAACACGTCTTTCGCAACTTCTTTTGCGCATCGGGACTATAAAGATTTTTTTGCTCAACCCATTAAATGGGATGGATGGCAACGAACGAACGAACGTTACTTGACGCGCCCTGAAGACTGTTAACTTTAATTAAGACATAAAGAGAAATAAAGACAAGTACAAGTACAAATGCGCAACAGCAACAACACATTTACAGTGACTAATAATATTGATCAGGCTATCAGACTGAAAATTTTCGGTAATAAATATTTCAGTTTCAAACATGAAATCGTATGAAAATTTCGACAAAATACGAAAAATGAATGCCTAAATCTTCTCAACACGTTAGGAAACCACAATATAGTAACACTAGGCTGGATTTCGGGACATGAAGGACATGAGGGAAATGAAATGGCTGATGACCTTGCAAAACAAGGTGCAAATATGCAACTTACTGGTCCTGAGCCTTTCTGTGGACTCACAAAAAGCCACATTAATGAGTTCCTTAGGAAATGGGAAGAAAGGAAATTTGCTGCACACTGGCTAAACTGTGCCGGTCATCGTCAAGCCAAACTATTTCTAAGTCCCAACAAAGGAATATCTGACAAGCTACTCTCACTAAACAGAGTAGATCTGCGTCTTTTAACAGGATATCTTACAGGTCACTGCAGCCTGAGGTATCATCTAAATAATATTGGTCTATCTGAGACCAATGTCTGCCGCTTTTGCGAAATGGACATAGAAAGCTCAGAACATGTGCTTTGTGAATGTCCTGCGTTGGGCAGACAGAGACTTCATCTCCTTGGTGGTATCGTAGAATCTCCATGCAATCTTTGGAACAACAAACCTAAAATTGTGTTTCCTAAAATTTTTAATAAGCCTAAAACTCTAGGGTTAGAAAAATAGGCCTTTCACAATAGATCAGCTCTGGTCGCAGTGCATAATGGCTTTCTAATAATAATAAATACGAATTCAACACGAAAGAAGTGAGGAAGTACCTACAGTTTTAAGCCGACTCCGAACGACAAATGGGTTTTTTTCTTATTTATGAGGAGCTTTTTCATGGCACAAATACTCACGTAAGTTTGCCATTATCTACCGAGGGGCGACCGCTATTAGAAAAAAACCTTTTTCTATCATTTTGGGGTTTCATGCACGGTGCAAACTTGGCGTTATATTTCCTTGGTGCCTACTGTTTGGTCCCAATTTTTTTGGGTTTTTTTTTTTTGATGCCTACTTTTGGTGCTTATTTCCGTTTCCTGACTAGTTTGTTCGTACCATAAAGTGCTATCCATTCCGGCGGTGGATTTATTGGTATTGCCTTGCGGTAATTTGTGCCGTTGCTGCGGTCCTGGAATCGCTGCGTTTGTGCGGGTGATAAACGCTCGGAGTAGTGCGCGTTTTTTGTAAATTTTGTCTATTTGTATTCTCTGCAAATGTTGTGAATTAATTTAGATATATATTCTTTCGCTCTCTCCCTCTCTCATTCTCATTCTCATACTCCCTCAGGTCCCTCCCTCTTTCTTTGTCTGCCTTGAAAGTTTCACTTTTGTTATGTGTACTACGCTATACGCACTTTTTTGTTTTTTTTTTGTTCTCTACCTTTGAAGTTTTAGGTCCTTCTTTCTGAAATTGTTCAAGCCTTTTAGTTAAAATGTGATGTTTATAATTATGTAAAATATAATTTTTTGAAAAATCAGTTCAATATCTCACTTATAAGCCTCACTTTTTTTAATCTTCTGGTTACATTGTCGGCGATTGCGATTGTTGTTGGTTTTGGTGATTATCGCGTGTTACTTTTGTGTGGCATATCTTCGTTTTAGTTACGTTTTTTTTTTCAAGTTTATTCTTCTTTTTCCTCTTCGCGCAGTGAAATCTCTCCCTTGCAACTTCAGCGTTGCCTAGTTTTGGATAGAAAAAAGCACTAAAAGGCCCATTTACAGATAAGAAAATAACAAATTTGTCTTGAATTACTTAAAAAACTTTGTATATCCGACAAATTATCTTTACTGTTTGCGTTTTTTAAAATCATTGTGTTATGGTTATGTACAGTAGACTGTATTGAAAGAAGAATTTTAAAAATCCGTCCTCATATTTAAAACTTATGTTAAGAGAATCTCTCAAAAAAAAGGCCGAGAAACACTTTTTTGCTATATTTGAGGTTATGTGAAAATAAAGGTACGAGGGGTGCCTTTCATATGTCGGGATTTGGCAACCCTGGTGTTGCAATCTGGCAACTGACAGCTGTATCGCAAAGTTTGACATTTTTTGGCTTTTACGTACTCAGAACGTTTTGAAATACCAGCGCTATTTGTGTTGTTTACAGTAACTTAAAAGATTCATCTCGCTCCAAAAATGGAACTAAATCGTGAACATTTTCGTGCGATTATTTTTTACAACTTTCGACGTGGATTAACTCAGCAACATTGCATGGATGAACTTAATTCATTTTTTGGCGATGAAGCTCCATCAAGGACACGTGTTTATCGATGGCATGGTGGTCGTAGTTCACTCCAAGACGAATTTCGTGAAGGTCGTCCAAAATCAGTTGTTGTTCCGAAAACCATTGATGCTGTGAGCGAACTGATATTGCAAGATCGTCATGTGACCTATCGTGAGAGACAATTTTTGGCATTAGTGGGACCAGCATACATTCAATATTGCATAAACATTTGACTGTCAAAAAAATGTGTTCGCGTTGGATCCCACACAATTTGTCAATCGCTCAAAAAAAGGCTCGTGTCGATTGGTCGAAGGAAATGCTCAAAAAATACGACCGCGGGGCTTCGAAGCACGTCTATGACATCGTGACAGGTGATGAAACATGGATTTACGCGTATGAGCCCGAAAGTAAACAGCAGTCTACTGTATGGGTGTTTCAAGATGAGCCAAATCCAACAAAAGTTGTTCGCGCACGAAGCACTTCCAAGCAAATGGTCGCCTGTTTTTTAGGAAAAACTGGACATGTCGCAACCGTACCACTATAACAACGCAGAACAGTAAATTCTGAGTGGTACACAACCATTTGTTTGCCAGTTGTCTTCCAAGAAATTAGGAAAACCAATCGCCAAAGACGGATCACTCTTCACCAGGACAATGCGAGCTCTCACACATCGGCTCAAACAACATCGAATTAATGGGTCATCCGCCGTATAGTCCTGACTTGGCACCGAATGACTTCTTTTTATTCCCGTACGTAAAAAACAAACTGAGAGGTCAACGTTTTTCGACACCTGAAGAAGCGGTTGCGCCATTCAGAATGCATGTTTTGGAGGTACCTCATTCAGAGTGGCAAAAGTGCTTCGACAATTGGTTCAAACGCATGCAAAAGTGTATAGATCTTCATGGAGAATATAATATTTTGAAAAACAATAAAGTGATTTTCGGTGATTAAAATTTGTTTTTGTTCTCTAATCCCGACATATAAAAGGCACCCCTCGTAGCTATGGTTTCTTCTGTAGCAGTAGTAGTATTAGTAGTATTTATTACAAATAAAATTAAAATATACAAAATTTGTGTATGTAGGCATATGTGATGGTAGCTTCAGATTTCGCATTACAAAATACTTTTGCAATATATCAACTTCTTTAAACCACCCCAAAACCCACACCTGTGCTGCGTATGATTGTATTGAACGACAAACTGCAAGAAAAAGTTTGTATTTAGCTTCAATTGAAATTTCTTTCTTTTTTCAAAGACAAGTCCACGAAGCATTAATACCATATTTTGTTGCAGCTGTTCTGTTTTCAACATGTTTTTTAAAATTCCTCTGAGGTGTTATTTCCACTCCTAAGTAAGTATATCGAGACACAGTTTGTGCTATAATACCACTTCTCCTCTTTATTAAGTTTCCCACCTTTTCTGAACACCATTATTGGTGACTTTGAGCGGTTTACTTCAAGGTTCCATAGGTTGCAGTAGCTTTCAAGGTTATTAATCATCTCTTGTAGTTTGCCTGGGCGATCCGCTAACAAAATGATATCATCCGCATACATTAGAAGTCTAATATTTTTCTCTTCTACGTTTAAACCTCTTTCTAAGTTTTCATGTAAGTCGTTTATGTGAAGCGCAAAAAGTATTGGCGACAATAAGCATCCCTGTTTGACGCCTGAGTTTGTATTCTGCCTTGAGTTTTGTATCTGAAATTTCTGAGCCATTCCATACAACTGTCTTTGTATCGCTGTATATATTCTCTATGAACTTTACTAGTTTCGTTGCAAGCCCAATATGGTGCAGCTTATATATCAAGGCGTTTCTTGATACTCTATCAAACGCCGCTTCTTCTGTATTATCTGGTATTTCTTTTTTGCTATGAATGCGGCTTTGGGGCTTTAATTCGTATTCAGTAAATTCAAAGGCTTTTTAAAATTTGTAATTTGGTTGTATATCTTAAAAGGAGTTGAGAGAAGAACATCCAGTTTTCTTGCATAACCTCAAAAGGAGCAAAAAATGAGATTTGCACTTTCAAAACATCAAATTTTATAAGAATCAACAAAATTTCAATAACACTGAAATCTTTTCAGCATAAGCTTCAATTGGAAGAGTGGCCGTCTTCAGCTTTTGGGCTCTAAATTAAAAAAAGAAACAAACACCAAACTCAATAATGTTCGCATTTTGGGTAAAAAAAAGGCACTAAATTTATTGCAAAGAGCAAAGGGCTGGCAACTCCGCACAACTGCACCAATGTGACGTTTCGATCATTTTGCAGCGCATAAATAATTTCCAGGAGGTTCCAAAATGAAGATCCAGTAGGTATTATTCGTCAAACTGCTACATAAAACATTCTGCTTGAGTTTCTGTGGCGTTTCAATTGATTTTGTTCGGTTTTTTTTTTTATTTTTTCAATTTTTTTGTATTGGTGCATAGTCCAAAAATATGCAAGTAACAATTTTGTGACTCACTGTATGTGCATGTCAGTATGTTTTAAGATCGCCATTTCGTTGCCTAAACCCTGGCGTGTTCAAATCATAAAATCGTGAACTGCCATTTTCGCCCAACAACAACTGCGGCGGCAGCAAATTTAAAGGAGGAGATATGGTTGCCTGGCAATACACTGATCAGCAGCGAGCAATTAACTTTTGTAGCTAGTTTGGCTGCTGATAAATTAAAAACAAAACAAAACCAACACCAAAAATCACTAAAACTCCATAGCGACATTAATAGCAATGCGATTGCACCTTCAGCGCGCACGCCTCCGGCACGCAGCGAACCAAGACCTCAAGCTCGTAAACTTCCGAAATGCAGGCAGCCATAAACAAACTGAAACTACATTAAGGACTCTTGCACTACAGCCAGAGACTATCAATCAGCAGCATAGCTTCAGCGACACTCTTTAAACGCAGTGGAGCTAACAGGCGAGCCAAGGCTTACGCTGACGTCGGCGCTGCGCCAGTTGGGTATGCGCGTAAATTTTATTACTCTGAGTTCATGTTATTTGTAATTTTAACAAGATAATTTTCTTTAAAGCATTTAATGGCGACAACTGATGTACAAACGTCCTCCAGTCAAAAAGCAGCCATCCATCCATCCATCCATTCAACCACTTCCAAGTCGCAGCTCGCGCATCACTTCTCAATTCCGTATTGCTTATTGGTCTGTATGTATATGGCATATGTACGTGTGTATGTCTGTGTGCATGTAGAGTTCACCTATTTGTTTATGAATTGTGGCATGCATGTCCAGTTGCATCAACCGCTGCATAGGTGGATTGTTGAATGCAGCCATCACCGCTGGCCAACGCTTCGTCTGCTTTGTAGGCCCGTCATTCGTTGGTGCTGTCAATTCGTTGCGCCGTTAATGTTGCACATTGAATTTGCGTGCCACAGCTATAAAACTGCTGCTCACTTAATTTAGTTGCACTTACTGAAATGCTGTGGTTACCGCAGTGCAGTTGTTGCAGTCGTATTTTTAGCCTAGCCAAAAAAACTTTGCGTTCAACGAAGATAATTAGCTAAATGCTTAAGGCTCCATGCACAGCTACATTTGGAGCCCATTTCCTCCCACTTTAGATCCGTCTGGTCAGTTTAGACAGTGGCGATATTGCTAAAATTTTACCACTGCGCCTTAATCTTTTGTTATGTCAGTTTTGGTGATAATTTCCTAGAAAGTTTAGTTTGCTTCAAGCGAAAATGTGGGAGTTTGCAATAAGAAATATTCTTAATTGAACGGACAGAATGAACACGGGAAAGGTTGTGTTGGCTAATGAACTAGCAATTTCTCGAGCTTTCTTTATGGATTCGGGTATACGAGGCGTAGTTAATGTATTTTCTCTATAGAAACGTATTTTTACAGTCACATTTCTTTTGGTTGTTATTTTTGTAGCAGTGCACTAGGCACTGTCAATGTGGTGTAGTCACCGATCGCCTCGTCTAACGGTAGGCCTATGAAATGTGCTGTTTCGACACGTTGGGTCCAAAGAGAGACGGATGTTAGGTGAGTGGGCTTTAATTGGCGCGCACACCACTTTTAGGTGTTTGGCCGAGCTTCTCCTCCTATTTGTGGCGTGCGTCTTGATGTACCATCACATATGTTGGGTAAGTCTGGATCGGTTCTGGATAAGCAAGAGTTTAACCTACTATCATACAATAAACTATAATTGAGCCAAAGTTACGCGGGTCTCACGAGGCAGCTATTGGTTATCGCCCGCAATAGCTAGTGGTTGGCCCCCGATAACGTCATTCGGGGGTCGGCAGATTACGAAAGTAGTGAGAGTCTTCCGATGAATGTCGTTTAACGTCTGTTTATATACTGTCCGATTCAGTAGTTGTAGTTGTGTTTTGTCCTGGATCTCCTCAGTGTAGTAGAAGCGATGTCTCCTGACTCTCTTGAGAGGTGGCTCAAGCTCCAAGTAATGTCTGCAGGGTAATTCCTATGGTAACATCCAAACATAAATTTCTTGCTGAGCGTTTTGATGAGCTTCTTGACCGGGAGTATGGAAGCCTCGCTGTGAAGATGTTGCAGGGTGAACATCCGAAGGTATCCTATGGCTGCCCTGATAGCAGGATTCTGATAGGTCTGGAGTTTTGTCCACAGCGAACTGTAGAATGATTATGCGGACGGCCGCCGTAGCCGAATGGTTAGGTGCGTGTCTACTATTCGGAAGTGCACGGCATGAAAGACCAATAAGATAGAAAAAGTTTTTTCTAATAGCGGTCGCCCCTCGGCAGGCAATGGCAAACCTCCGAATGTTTTACATTCGTTTGTCGTGAATGGCGACTGGAATATTGCAATAAATCGATTATTTTGCGTGCTCTATGCCCAGTTGTGTCGTGTTGCTGGAATCAAATGTCATCGATGTTTAGCTGAATACTTTTTGGAAACAAAAATTCAGCCAGCGTGGCTCAATCGTGCTCGTCATTCGCCGACACAACAGCTTCTTCTTCAAATCGAATGAAATAAGGTCCGATGATGCCGCCAGTGCTCTATAAACCTCACGAACAGTTTCGATGGTTTCTTTTGTTTTTTTTTTAAGTAAATTTCGACAATTTGGGAACGTTGCTCTGCCGTTCAATGCTTTGCCAAACTTTATAATGAAAATAATAATCGGCGCATACACTTCTGTTAAGCGTTTGGCCGAGCTCCTCCTCCTATTTGTTGTTAGCGTCTTAATGTTGGGAGAGGACTACAGTTTTAAGCCGACTCCGAAGGGCAAATGGTTTTATGAGGAGCTTTTTCTTTACTTTTGCCCGACTTTGATGTGGTTTATTGGGTTTCACCTCATATGGATAGCACAATTCAAGCTGGTTTGCATGTCAAACTCATATACCCACGTCTCATCATCTGTTAAGGGGGGAGCCTGCTTCAGAGGCTTCAAAAAATCGATTTTTTCGTGGTTTTTTTTGGGAAGGAAAGAAATATTCGATTAAAACGAAACTTTCAGGTTTTATTGTTACATATTTCAACAGTCTTCTCAAATTGTTTCATTAAAATATATGTCATGTTATGCTTGGTCCAAGCATTTTGCCGAGGTGCCTCGAGTGTGCATGTGTCATGTGCCGGGAAAGATGCAATTTTCATCTGAAATCAAAAACCTAAAAAAATTTTTATTTTAGTATAGTATAGCTTCTAGTTAAACCAAGAAAATTAAACAAAAAGTGAGAAAATCAACAATTTTTCGCTAATTAAAAAAAATTCATTTTTTTGGAAAAACAAATTCACTTTAGATTGTTTAAAAAGTGGGTTAATCATAACTTTCTTAAGGTTTTTGAGGTTCAACTCGAAGAGAATTTAATTCCGAATACAATCAATGTAATCTCGTTTCGATAGGACGTTTAACTTTTTCCCCATCTTTCCCGCCAATTAGGAAAAATCGTAAAAATAAAAAAACGGGAAATCGCACTTCGAGCGATCCGGCCGCTCGTATACCTGCTCGCCGCTTGCTTAAAAATATATTGAATTTGCTTCTGAAATTTTGAGGACACATTCTTGGATAGTTTGGGAAGACATTTATGCAAAAAAAAATCGATTTTTTGAAGCCTCTAAAGCAGGCACTCCCTTAAGTATTGGGTCCGAATTCACTTGCTCGAACATGTCTTCAGCCACTTTCTTCCGATGAATTTTTTGAAAGAAATTCAACTCTCTTGGAATGAGTAGAGCAGAATCGCGTCTCATGCCCAGTTGACGGTGTAAAATGTTGCGAATTGATTCGTGAGACACGCTAAGGTCACGAGCTACCTCCCACATACTGAAATTATGGTTTTCCAGCATCATTTTCTTGACTTTGTCGACGTTTTCATCCGTTGAAGACGTTGATGGGCGACCAGATCGGGGCAAATCTTCCACGACTTTTCGACCCTCTGCAAATGCCTTATACCACTCGTAGACATGTGTTTTTCGTGTTTTTGATAAAGCGCACTTGTCATAGGCTTTCTGCAACATTTTCAACGATTCGGCTCACGAAATCCCGTTAAAAACACAAAATTTACGACAAATTATTTGTTCGATATTTTTATCCATAGTGAAAATCGCAGAGCACACCTGCGGTTGACTGATATAATTAAATGCCAAACCAAGCTAATTGACAGATCCCGCTCAATCTCTGCGACACTATAGAGAACAGCTAAGCCAACATTCCAGTAAAAGAAAGTTAGACATTTGTATGTGTAACGCGTGTTTTTTTAATGAACAATTCCCAATATTTATTTGACAGAATGTACCATATTTTCAAAATGTTTATATTATACCTCTTTATACTATTTTTCTAGAGTGCTTACAAGTTTTTTTTTATTCTTAATTCTGTAATTAAGGAAACCAACTTAAAAATTTCATAGCCCAATTACAGCCACAAATGGCATATAAAAGTAAATAGAATAAAGTCCGAGATTTCATTTGAACTTTTACCATAAATCTTCCTTAATGAAGTTGTCCAGGCCAATTTATCGTGCAGCGTAGACGCTAACCACACTGCTCCTCACTCTCAATGGAAGACACACTGTGTCAAAACTGTCACTTTGTTCTGTTAATACGCTTGCAGCTTTTGCAGCAGCGATTTCCAAGAAAAGCCAGCGCCGATTGGACATAACAGAGGCGCCTCCCGAACGCAATAAAACAAAAAATATCGACTCACTTACTTAAGCATAATTCTCGCATACCAATAAATGCACCGATGTACTTGTATAGGTATAAGTATACATTTTGTATGTATGGTACAATATTTATATACATATCATTGTATTTACATACATACATACATACAATATGTAGATGTCAATGCTCGTAAATTGACAATCAGTTGCTTGAAATGAAAAATCTTTCCAACCAATACTCGGCTATCAACATTTTAAGCTTCATGACATTCGTTGCTACAACCCATTTAGTAGGTCCTGACGACCATCAGCGCATCGTTAATGGCATACTATCGCATATAGGTTTTCATATAAAGGTGCAATATACGCACACATGCACACATGCACAACAATAATAGGTAATAAATGTAAACAAGACACCATTTTTGCGCTGTTTTGACACCATCTTGGCAATTTTGTCAACACCTCAACGGCACAAAAACAAAAACAAAATCAAAAACAATTACAACAACAGTAATGGCAAGCAAGGCTTGTTAAAAAGTTGAAAGTCTAGTAAGCAATGCACACACACACACACACACACAAATACATGCACTCTTTTTCAATACGCGTACAATGCCACCGGTTCTAAGCTCCACCTATGGTAGGCGTTTCTTATGAACAAATTGACGGGGAAAAGCGAAAAACTTTAAAGTTAACAAAAACTTGCCTGAAAACTGGTTTCACAACACACAGAGCCAGTAAGTTCTAGCGAGTTAATGAAACTGGTTTCAATTTTATTTGCCAAGTGGTGCTGCAAAACGCACACATTCATCAAATGTATTATACCTACGAGTGAGTGTGTGAGCAACGATTGCCTACTCAACATCTCTCCTATTTACTATGGAATGAGCCTCTCCAACTTCACTTAAAACTCGCCTGTAACAGGTACTCCAAGAAAGAGTTAGGCCTCTTCTCACTTGCTATTGAGAGGTGGAGAGTCGTTTTCAACGTGCTTTGCTCATAATGGCAGTCGTTTGTGATTGCATTTAGTTGTTGTTAACACTGCACTGCATGTGCTCAACTGTTTAAGTTGGAGTGGTTAAGTGGGAGTTAAATAGAGCACCTGCCGTCGGTGTGTTTAATTATAATACGTAAATGTAAGCTCTAATGTAAAACAAATTAAAGCAACTTAACGCTGTTTAGTAGACAAGAGATAAATTGCTGGGTTCTCATGCGATGTTCTATGTATTAAAAATTCTTATTTACAACTTGAGAGTAAGGCAGTTGAATTGACATATTAACTGTGTAAATACTAAATTTTTCAAAAAGCTAAAACTGTTCAAGTCAAATAAGTCTTTTGGCTCAATAGTCTGCAGATGTTATAAGACTAATCATGAATTGTGAATAAAAGTTTTTACTTAATTATAACTTAAATGTTAAATTGATAAACTAAATTATTAATTTAATTAATATTAAATTGTGCCAATCACGGCTGCAACTCCTTGAGTGGCGCTGGTACAAAATATGAACCAGATGTTTCTGAAACGTGTGTGTATACAAGGTGGCGCAAAATTAAACACCCTAGTGGAAGATTCGATTCGATGCGGTACCAGCTGGTGGTAGCAGAGAAAAAGGAAGGCCTCCTCTGCGTTGGAAAGCACAAGTGGTGAAGGACTTGGCTTCACTTGGTGAAATGACTGGCGCACTTTGTCAAACTCGCACAATCAAGAAGAAGAAGTGGAAGATTTATAATTTTTGCATATGGCGTCGTACACCAATCATATTTGACAGTTTTGAAGACAGTTGAGAGACAGCTGTGGTATACAAGCAGACAATCAATAGAACGCGCAAAAGAGTTCCTTCACTCGAAATTCCTTTTTTCATTTAGTATTTAGAAAAGCTGTTCAAAGGCAAAAATGGATGATTAATCTTGCGCCACCTTGTATATTCTCCGGCGCTGCCGTTGGTACAAATTTTTAACTCGCATTATTTCATTTTGTCAGTTATTTAGCAAAGCTTTGCAGTTGTAACTACTTTTTTTAGAGTGGCTAATAGAGCAGATATAATTCGCTGAAATATATAAAATTATGAAAACTGAAAAATAAAATTAAGATTTCTCTTTATGAACATTTTTCGCTGCAAATTTACTAATTTATATTTCTTCTTAAACTTAATGTTTATTAAAAAATATTTCAGAACTAATGATGACAAGAAAAAGGTTGAGTTATAGCTACCAAAATGCTTGCAAGCTTTATTTAAGGAAAATTATTATCGGATGGTTTTTTAAGAGCTTGAGAACTTAAAAAATAAAAAAATATATAAAAAAATATATATCTAAACAAAAAAGAAACATTGTTGGAATGTTTTTTTTATTATAATTTCATAGAATTTATTTTTTAATATAATATCCGCCGCGGCTACGAGTTACAGGGTCCATTCGATCAGCCCAATTTTTGACTACTTTCTGCAATAAATCTGGCCATTTGACGTCAATGGTGGCTTGAATATTGCAATAAATCGATTATTATAATCAAATGTCGCCGATGTTTGACTGATTAATTTTTGGAAACAAAAATTCCGTCAGCATGGCTCGTTAGCGCTTGCCATTCACCGTAACGGCAGCTGCTTCCGCATTTCGAAAGAAATAAGGGTCGATGAGGCCGTCAACGTGTAAGATGCAAGTAAAATGGGCGAAATAATCTATGAACTTCGTTTACAGATTAATTTTTTTTTTTTTTCAAAGTAAATTCGCATAATTTGAAAGCGTTGTTCTGGCGTTAAACGATTCATGAAGACTTGTCAAACCTTACTGTCCACACAGTTTGCTATTAATCATGGAAAGCAGCCAATAAAATACTTTAGTTCGATATAAGCAGTTTTAAACCGTTAAGATCCAGCTTCTTCTTTATCTTTTGAGATTCGATCACTTGGTGGCCACTATAGAGAAATGTAATGTTAATTTCCTTAAATAACTGACATTTCTGATATTTCGTTTGTTTTTTTTAACTAAAATATCAACACATGATTAACGTTAAAGCATCATTCACAATCAAATGGTCGAACGAATAATATTTAGAAATTAGTGAAAATTACTACCGTCGGAGGTCACAACTTCAAAAACGTTTTTTGAAGTGAAACTTCTTAGGCGTTGATGGACGAGCGAGAATGGAGAGTAAAATTTCAAGGTCATGCAACGTTTTGGGCATTTTCGTTCCGCGAGAGAGAAAAAAGATAAAACGTAGAGGAAAATGAGAGAGAGCTATATCTTATAAATATATCTTATATAAACTTTAGGCTATTTTTCCTGAGTTTTTCCTTGTGGTTGGTAATTTCTAGTGAGAAGTAACACTGCCTACTTTTTGGCGCTTGTTTGTTGGTGCAAACTTGTAGGAAATATATTTTTGGTGCCTACTTTTTGTCATTATACTTCCTTGGTACCTATCGTTTGGGGCGTTTTTTGGTCCCAATTTTTGGCGCTTATTTCCGTTTCCTGGCTAGTGCTTGTGGGTATTATAAAGTGATATCCATATCGGCGTAAGATTTATTGGTATTGCGTTGCGGAATCGCTGCGTTTGTACGGGTGATAAACGCTCGGAGTAGTGCGCGTTGTTGCCACGGTTTATGTCCGGCGTTTACCTACACCGGTCGGCCCTTCTCCGTTTTGTTTAAATTTTGTTTATTTGTATTCTCTGCAAATGTTGTGAATTTATTAGATATATATTCTTTCTCTCTCTCTCTCTCTCTCTCTCTCTCATTCTCTCCCGGGTCTCTCCCTCTTTCTTTGTCTGCCTTGAAAGTTTCACTTCTGTTATGTGTACTACGCTACACGCACTTTTATGTTTTTTTTTTTGTCGGGAGAACTAGCAAGAGAACAGCACTCATGACACAATTAAGTCCATTCTACTGCACTCGGATTCCCTCTTAATTTTTTTTAAATCTACCCGACCTCCAGAGAAATCTGGGTAGATCTTGTGGTGCCAAGAAGCCAAGGTGGTCGCCTCTTACCACATCAATGCCAAAGACCTCAAACCTGATTCTAGCGAAGGCGGGGCAGGTGTACAGAAAGTGGTCCGCCGACTCATCCTGCTCTTCACAAGTTGGGCAGAGTGCACTGACTGAGATGCCTACCTTTTCCATGTACTTCGCCCACAGAAAGTGGTCCATCATCAGTGCAACCAGCTGTCTGCAGTCCCTTCTGCTTAATGACAGAAGGTTTGCGACAGTCGGTCGGACATGACAGGTAATATCAGTTTAGTCCATCAAAACCGCTTGCTCTACATGAAGGTATAGTAATCATTCCACCAGAAATCTGATACGCGCTATTTCTATATAATTGATAAATTGGAGTCAGCACATTGATAATAAACGGACCCCACAAACAGTAACTTGACTGTAAAGAATTTTGCGTGAACATCGTCACACGGTCAAAGTGGAGCCTTGTTAATTTGAAGAACTGAAACTTCTTCTATTGGCTCCGCAAAAGTTGTGTTATAGCCCTGTTGCACGCCCCTAAAGTGTTACATATATCTAACGTACGTCGATTATGGGCCGTGCGAAGATTATGGGCTTCATTGAAAATTTCAACATTAAGTGCAAAAAATAATGCTTTAGGTCTCGAAATTTGTAACAAAAATCAGCTCGCATACCGCACATTGAAATCACATTATTATTTGAACTTCTGCTGATCAGCGACACCTCAGGATAGTCCTTTTTAAAATGAATTATTTTGGCTGTGTTACTTTTCTTAATACCACTGGATGTGGATAGCCCTCAATTACATTCATGTCAACAAAATAAAACCGATTTGAACTGATTGAGATGATAAGGGGCAGTATTTGTAAATGTTTGTCGACTAAGTCACTAGTCATCGATAATAAAAAAAAATTTGCTGATGTAGAACTTTTTTGAAAATCGTTTTCAGCCAGCACCGCTAATCGTAAATTTTGGCTCCTGACCTTCAAAACATCCCCAAAAACGAGGTAGCCGATGAGCTAGCCAGAGATTGCTTCTTGATAACCTCAACCCAAGAAACTCCAATAGGAGTACTAATTACATTTTTACTCAAATATTCAAATTAGCTTTAGAATATTGTGCGAGCAAAAGTTTAGATTATAGATTTGGCAGCCATCCAGAAGCCAATATGCTGACTCCTCACGGGAGTACCACTTAATATCACACGCTTCGTCCAGGTACTCTAGGGATGAGAAAGTTGGAGAATATATTCAACAGAAGGTTGAAGAACGAAAATTTTCAAAATCATATCAAATCTAAAAGCCAAGCTGATTCATTTTCAAGAGAAATATTCCCTATCAAAAATGAGTGGGTATACCATTTAATTGACAGAACTTGCGTAAAGCTTGGATACAACAATCATTTCACCATTTGCTGAAAGGCTTTGCGATTCTTGCAATTCATGCGCCGTTTGTTTCACTACCTACTAAGGTGACTTTATTGAATAGGAAAGACTTAGTGAAAAATCGTCTAGGATGACTTTGTGTGCTATGTATAACTACATCGGAAAGAGGCTTAAAAGATGAGTCCAACTGCAAACTCCTTCGAATTGGCTGTCATATTCTGATGTAAAAGTCCTTCATTAAATATTGTGAAAGTCAGTGAAATAAGCCAAAGGGTTTTATAAAGACCCTTAAAAGTTGTTTTAAAATATTTAGATATGGGAATAAGTTTCCGCCCTCGTAAAAGAGGTGTCACTGCTGATACTGTGTTTGTGTTCGCTCTAGTAATAAACTGGTGATTTGAAGGTGTATATGTAAGGTCTCGATCGGAGTAGTTGATATTCGTTTGAAGCGTAAAGATCCTTTTTTATCTGACATCAAAAATGTCCACGTTCGTTCCGAAAAAACAGCATTTGCGGGAAGTCATGCTTCATTAATATTATTTTATATATTATTGATGGGATCAGCAAGGTGTCATCTATTATGAAATCTTTAAACCATCTGAAACCGTCACTGGCGATCGTTACCGACTGCAGCTAATGCGTTTGAATCGAGCTCTCAAAGAAAAGCGGCGAATGGGACGGTAGACAAGACAAACAGATTTTTCTGCATGACAGCGCCAGGCCACACGTTGCTAAATCGGTCCAGAAATATTTAGAGGGACTGAATTGTGAAATCTTGTTTGACTCGCCGTATTCCCAAGACATTCCACCTTCGGATTACCATCTGTTCCGGTCAATACAGTCAGCCCTTGTTGGTGAGTGGTTCACTTCTTACGAGAGCATCGCAAACTGGCTCAAAGAATGGATGAAGTCAAAAGGACTCGAATTTTTCGTCAGAGGAATCCGTATGCTGGAGTAAATTTGTAGCTTCCAATGGCACGTACTTCACATAATATCATTTACCATTTTATTGATTAAATAATTCGTAACATTGGCTAAGAAAGGACGGAAGCTTATTCGCATACCCAATAAAATAGGTAAAAATTTAGATTCTTTCAGATTTCACTATTTCGTATTCAAGATACGGCTCTTAACAATGTAAAAAATTACATCAAAATTAAATGTCCACCATAAGCGGCTCTGTAGGAAAATCCGTCAAGCATTCCTTTTTGAATGCCTTATTGTTAAGAACGCCGAGATATCTAAATTGAAGGTTGTTCAGCAACACCGAATAGGAAACTTTCGAACTATATTCTAATACTTGGTAAAAAAGACGTTCGGTCGATGGTCGGTATTATTACAGGACACAACCCATGGACTCAGCATATGACGACCATTGGAATCAGTGATGACCCGATTTGTCTGTGTTGCTTAGAGTAGGCGGATTGCACTGAGCATTTTCTCTGCCAAGGCTGCGAATTTTGGGTTCCGATGCCATGAGCGCGAGTAAAACTCGTTCTCTCAAAATAGAGGATATTTGCAGATTTACTAAATAATCTGTAAAATTCTCACAGGTCTAACTACCACTATTTCCCTTTTCCATTCCACCTTTTTCCTCTGTTACTTCTCTTTTTTCCTCCTTGACCATCTACCCTTTCACTTTCCAGAGCTTTAAATATAATAGGCATTTTATTCTGAGTGTTTTGGGAGTTACCAAATCGCTCGGTGCCTCTTGGCTCGACTTTTCAAATTGCAATTTCAAGCTTCAAAGTTCATGATCTATAGAGTCAAATGCTTTGGAATGGTGGATTAAAGTCTGAAAAGTCACACGTTTTTGTCAATGTTTAGTCTTATGTCATCCGACACTTTTAAGAGTACCGTGGGGCAGCGCTAACTGGATCTAAACATCGATTACAATGTGTTCACCGAATGTTTCAGTTGCATACCTTCTTTCAGAAGTATACCATGAATAGGTTAGGTTAAATGGCTGCCCTAATTTGGGGCACACTTGGACAAATATTCAAAATTCGACGGTGTGATGCCATACTGGAGAAAGGAGAAGGGAAGGACGAAGGAACCTTGGGATTACAGGATGATGACCATACACTGACAACGACACCGACGGTGGCAGATTTACGTTCGTAATTATCCGCAACAAGCTACTGATGAACTTCACCAGATGTATGATATTTAAACCCGCTATATCCGCAGGCGTAGCGAAAAAATGCGAGCCCAGATGTCGAAATCTTTGCCAGACAGCAGGCAGCTAAGAAGAACGTGTTGAGATGATTCCACCTCGCTCTCAAGACAGAACGGACTGCAGAACGGACTTGAGGCAATCCCACAAGGATACCTAACGGACAGTGCCCGGTAAGAATACCCTCCAAACTCGAGAGCTGGGGCTTTGTTAGAATTAGGAGTTTTCTCGAGCGTCCACAGCCCACGCGTGACCAGAAGAGTCTCGCGACCTTGCACATTTGCGCACTAGCCCAGCGCCCGCTGAGTTGATGCGAGGCCCATCTTTCCAGGAGCAGACCACAGATTCTTAAGGGAACCCCAATCCTCTCATTTCGCGAAGAAACCGTCTCCAAAGTTCATTAGCCCTCTATGCCTTTGTGACCGAGAACCCAAATGATGGATGATTTGTTACAAAAATTCTGTTGAAAAATTTAAAAATTATCAGAAACTAGATGCGTTAGCATTAGCAGTGTCGATAAGAGTGGAGTAGGCGAAGTAGTTTGAAGGGGAACAAAATGAGCCTTTCCTGTTCAAAATTAATTTTGTATAGAATTCACCAAACTCCAATCTTCTTCTTCTTCTTGGTTGGCACTATAACCGCTTAAGCCAAACTGCAACCTTTATTATCTTATTTCCTCCCACATGACTGTCAACCAGCAAAGACCACTGCGATCGATTTGTTCATCAGCAATTCCATTCTGGCGACAAACAACTTAAATCGAAACAAATCAAAACGAGTATGATTACGAATACAAATACAAATGCGAATACGAATGCGAATGCGAATGGCGACGACAAAACGGAATTCAAAATTGAACAGGCATCTCGCTATTAATTAGGGAGAACAGTAGCTGACAGATTCCGAATGTTGGCTAATTTGGCGTTGTCGATTGTTTTTTGGTTGCCCGCTTGCATGCATCCACATTTCGTCGCACATATTTTTTATCTCCACCAAGTGGCTGTGTGTTCGCTTGTATGTGCTGCCGTATGTTTTATTGTATTGCTTGTATATGCGGGGTATTTTTTTCACGTGAATTTCAATTATCGACGATAAGCGACCGACGATCACTCGTCATTTATAATTTGCCTTTTTCTGTTTTCACGACATTTTTTCCTCATCTCTTCTTCAAGTACCAGAATATTTTCGAAGGTTTTTGTCTGTTGTTTCAGTATTCAGCTTTGTTTTGCTTTTTGTTGATAACTTTTTTTGTAGGTAACTTTTTTTGTTGGTAACTTTTTCTTGTAGCTACTGTTTTTTGGATATTTCGTTTTATTGTCATCATTATTTTTTTCGAGGAGTTCCAGCGTTGCGTGTCACAGGCGTGTACATGTGTTTGTATGTGTGTTTTTGTATTAAATAAATGCGTATATGTATGTGTGTATGTACATATGTGTGTGAGTGGTGGAGCAATTCGGTTGGATGTCCAAGTTGGCGTGTCGTTCCACTGATTTTTCAATGAATTATTGGTGCAATTAAAAATACGCGCACAAATTGAAATTTGAACTTGATTGCGTGAGGCTGCGTGTGTGTTTTTCGATATTTCCGTGCGGCTTACGGAAGCCCCTGGTGCCGATTATTTAGTGTGTAGACTACCGATAATCTACAACAAAATGTTTCAGTTTTTAGATTCTATTTATTTCTTGCCTTTTTCGTGATATCGATCGGCGTCAGAGATTAGATTCCAATTAATTAAGGTAATAAGCGTTACCTGCATAAAAATATGCATGTAGATGTGTGCGAAACAATGTTTCTGTGAGCGTTTCATATTTTACGACAACATTCTAAAAAAACGTGAAGTGAATAGATTCCAGAGATACGCTTGTGACATACCCATGGTTCTTATATAGGGTGGGACATGTGAAATTTGCTTTTTGAATCGGCTATAAAAAAAAACTAATCAATATTTTTTAAAAATTTTCTTTTATTTTGAAGATTGAACATTGTCATTTATGAATGAAAAATAATATCGTTAAAATGACTGCCACGACTGGCTTTACAGTAGGTCATTCGATCAACCCAATTTTTAAGCACATTTTCGATTTTTTGGGCTCCAATTTCATGAATGGCAAATTCAATTTCGTGTTTTAAAGCATCAATCGTCTCTCGATGGTTCGCATAGCATTTGTCCTTAACGGCTTCCCACAAAAAATAGTCCAACGGGCTTAAATCACCGCACCGAGGCGGCCAATTGATATCGGAATTTCGGCTGATTATTCGGTTTTCAAAAACGGTAGCCAAAAGTTCGAGTGTAACTTTGGCAGTGTGACAAGTTGCACCGTCCTGTTGAACCCAAATGTCGTCCATGTCATCCTCTTCAATTTTTGGAAACAACTCGTTGAGCATGTCACGGTAACGCTCGTCATTTACTGTAACCGCGGAAGAAGAAGAAGACTCACCACTTTGGAAATAGGTTTTCAATATTTCCCAATTTTGTTAAAGCGTATAGCGACCCATTTCGTAAATGTCAAACCTTTAAGTAAATTATGAACACATTTGACATTTCATTTGTGTTACCATTCTCAAAAAAATAGGTGGTTCAAAGAGCAAACGCTATACGGCCCACGCTTTGCTATGCTGCAGATTTATCTGCGTAAATATTACTTCAGTCATGAAACTGAGTATATTTACGCTTTGCCCTCCACCTTATACTGGACACGAAAATGGATTTGCCCCGATGTAGGGGAGGACGGCATCCGTACTTCGACTTCAGCACCTTGAGAGACCCAAGATCAATACCCAGTACCAGGTGGGAACCCGCATCCGAAGTGGTAGCGGATTTCTGCCTAGTGCACGAGTATACTCTCCAAAGAGTAGTGTCAAGGTCTTTGTTTCAAACACGGGTGCGTGTTAGGAGTTCAGCTGAACTACAGGAAGGACCCGGAATCCAGACACTCGCTCGCACCAGGCTTTCTTTGCTACTCTCAACAAGAATGAACTTGCTGTTTTCCGCAGGCTGGAATTTTTGCTATTTCCTTTTCCAGCCATTCTCGGGAAAAAGCATTGGAACAGTGCAGATTTACGATGCCGTCCATCAAGCTTTTACCCTCGAAAGTCGGCGCGTCTTTCGACTGACCGATAGCTCTCCAAAGATAGCGGTCAAGGTAATCTTGTTGCCCTTTGGGCAATAAACAGTCTTGTTTGTCGGTATGTATCCCTTCCGTCATTGCCTTTGCTGCCACTCTCGCGAGTGATTCGCCAGACGTTGACGGAAGAATGTCATTCGACATTTGAGGTCCCTTAGCCTTTGCCTTGTCAGGTAAAGGTTTGTCTGCCTTGGATTGAGTCGAGGATGCAGGCATTTCCGAATTCCGTCTCTCGACTTTCCTCTTCTTCGCCTTTCTCCTCTTCCCGGTCGTTGGCACAGACCCCATTTCGTTTCTCCGTGCTTTCCCGTATCCATTACAGGTGATGTTGTTCCACAAATGGAGGGACCTACAGTTTTAAGCCGACTCTGAACGTCAGATATTTTTATGAGCAGCTTTTTCACGGCAGAAATACACTCGGAGGTCGGCCATTGCCTGCCGAGGGGCGACCGCTATTAGAAAAATGTTTTTCTTAATTTTGGTGTTCCACCGTGATTCGAACCTACGTTCTCTCTGTGACTTCCGAATGGTAGTCACGCGCCAACCCATTCGGCTACGGCGGCCGCCGAAAAGCTTTTAGATCGCGAAGAAGTGTATCGAGGTCAGAGGGGACTAATTTGAATAAATAAACTCGAAGTTATGAAAACGAAGCTCCTGTCGTTTCTATTTTAGTTCAGTCTTGTTTATTTTATAAAGGGTGATTTTTTAGCCTTGTATCTTTTTAAACAGTTGGTTTAAACAGCTGACGGACGTTTCGAGTTTTTTTTCACTGTCAAACATCTTCAGTTTGATCTATAATTTAACCATGAATTGTCCTACCAACGAACAACGCTTGCAAATCATTGAATTTTATTATAAAAATGTGTGTTCTGTTAAGAAAGTTTAAGATCCACTTTTTTATCGAAAAATTGTGTTCAGCGACGAAGCTCATTTTTGGATCAATGGGTACGTAAATAAGCAGAATTGTCGATTTTGGAGTTAAGATCAGCCAAAAGAATGGCAAGAGCTACCAATGTATCCAGAAAAGATCACAGTTTGGTGCGGTTAATGGGCTGGAGGTATCATTGGACCGTACTTCTTCAAAGATGCTGCGAATCGTAACGTAACTGTGAATGGTGAGCGCCACTGGGAAATGATATCCAACTTTTTTTGCCCAAAATGCAAGAGCTTGACTTGCATGGCATGTGGTTTCAGCAAGATGATGCCACATGCCACACAGCACGCGTAACAATGGACTTGTTGAGAGGCGAGTTCGGTGAACATTTTATTTCACGTTCGGTACCTGTCAATTAGCCAGCCAGATCGTGCGATATAACGCCTTTAGATTATTTTTTGTAGGGCTATGTTAAAGCTCATGTCTATTCAGACAAGCCTGCTTCAATTAACGCATTGGAAGACAACATTAAAGCATTTATATGTGAGATACCGGCCGAAACATTGGAAAGAGTATGCCAAAATTGGTTTAAGCGGATGGACCATTAGAAGCGCAGTCGCGGTCACCATTTGCATGAAATAATCTTCAAACATTAAGATATATGGACTGTACTATCGATTTAAATAAAAATTTCATGCATTTTCTGAATTTGAAGTGTGTTTTTTTGAAAAACTTTCCTATAGCTCTTAAAAATCCCCCTTTAGTTCATTTTTTTAATTCCTTCTTGACTTTTGAACAAAACTGAAAAGTTAAATAATAGATTTGCACGCAGGAACCCAGAGTAATTATCTTATTGCTAATTATATTGTGGTTGCAGTTGTATAACAAACTCAACACCACACTCACATACGTGCATAGCAACAACAACGAGAAATGTATGTTAGAATTTTCTAATGAATTTCATTAACAATAACTCTATTTAATTGAAGTCTTCTAACAAATTTGCGGAATTCGCGTACTTAATGAGTTTCCGGTATCAGCAGGCATTAAACTACTCACACACACACACACACACATAAATGATGATTAAACAAGTTTGTAAAGTTAGAGCAGCTACACATAAATGGTTTTCTAATGTTAAACAGCCTCGCTGATTTATAAGGCCCACACTGCGGCCGGCAATGATGTCGCATTTCCCATGGTGTTACTTGGGCAATTGCTGCTCTGCTGTAAATGGAAATGGAACTGTTTCATGCGCATTTGCGTCCCCCAGCCGCTGCTTGACTCGCGCGCACTCAATCGACTCGCAAGCGCCGTATGCCATACTACAACTTAGCCACACTCCTGCATAGCTGGTCCCATTCATAATCCACAACAAGTACCGATAAAGTAACTGAAGAGTACCAACGGAAAAGTTATTCGCCACCTGCCCGCTCTTTTTCTGGCAGCTCTTTGCTTTGCTTTTGAATGTTTCATCACCATTCAGCAGTTAATGAACCATTTGAGCTCCAAATGCGTACAAAACAAACAACAACAAAAACAACGAGGGACCACAGCAAGCAGGAAGAGCGTATGCAGCAAGGTGAATACAGCGCACAGAAACAACAAGAGCAGCGCCGTTTGGCCCACTGTTTTCTGCGCACATCAAATCGCTTCAGTTAAGTTCATCGTATTTTTATGATTATTGTTTGTTTGACATGTTCGCCTCTTCCCCTTTCGTACACCTTATCGTCCACACTGCACTGCAACATATGAATGCGCTGTGTGAGTAGTGGAGAAGGTGGAGGCGGCGATGTCGCCGCTGCTGTTGCTGGCGCATATTCCTACTCGTACACACCGCAGCGGCTGTGAGTGGTGGAGTGCTGGTCAGGAATGTTGCTACCGCTATATCAATGGTCACTGTTTGCTGTCGTCTTTGAATGTTGCTGTGTCTGCGTCTTTTATTGTTACTGCGGTTATTGTTGTTGCTTCGGCAGCTACATACTACACTTTCACATTATTTATGCATATTGGCCAATTATAGCAATAATGGCCGAACCAGTCTACATGGAATTCTCGGAATACACCAGATACGTGGAAGTAACTCCATACATTTGTAAGTATGTGTGTGTGTGTGTGCATTCACATTGGCCGATTGAGTCGCATAGTACATAGAATAGACCTCAGCGGCCAAAGTTGCACTGTGGGAACATTCAAATACACAATAAAATTGGCAGATAGTAATGAGAGATGAACTTAAAAATGAGCGAACAAATAAAGATACACTCAATTCTTGCCATTTTAGTACGTTCGGATAAAGGATTAAGAGAATAACATTTATTTTTGTATGACTAATGGCCAATGGCCAAATAAGTGTAGACTGATATTGAATTTCGTGTTCGCTGTTTTATAATGGCAAACCTGGTTCAGTTCTTGATAAGGTTAGGTTAAATGGCCGCCCTAGCTTGGGGCCCACTTGGACAAATACTCAAAATTCGTCCGTTGTGATGCCATACAGGGGAAAGGAGAAGGGAAGGAAGAAGGAGCCTTGGGATTGTGGGAGGATGGCCATGCACTTACAACGACACCGGCGGTGGCTGACTTACGTTCGTAATTATCCATAACAAGCTACTGATGAACTTCACCAGATGTATGATATTTAAACCCGCTATATCCGCAGGCGTAGCGAAAAAATGAGAGCCCAGATGTCGAAATCTTTGCTAGATGAGAGCAGGGCAACTGTGAAGAAGGTGTTGAAATGATTCCACCTCGTTCTCAAGGCAGCTTTTGCAGAACGGACTAGTGGCAATCCCAAGTCTCACCTCATGGATACCTAACGGACAGTGTCCGGTAAGGATACCCACCAAACTCGGGAACTGGGGTTTTGTTAGGCTTAGGAGTTCCCTCGATCGTCCCCGATCTTCCCGTAGCTAGAAGGATCTCGCGAACTTGCACGTTTGCGCACTAGCCCAGCGCTGAGTTGACGAGGCTTATCTTTCCAGGAACAGACCATGAGTTCTTAAGGGAACCCCAATCCTCTCATTTTGCAACGAAACCGTCTCCAAAGTTACCTGTCTAGCCAGCTCATCGGCCCAGCAGTTTCCCTCTATGCCGCTGTGCCCGGGAACCCAAATGAGCCTGATGTCGCAGTATTTGGATGCAATCGAGAAAGAAGCCAGACATTCCCCGACCAATCTCGAGCCAAACAATTAGCCCAAGGCCGTAATTGCCGCTTGGCTATTGGAGTAAATATTTACTTCCTTAACAGTATTTACCGAAGTAAGCAAGCAATCCACTGCTTCCTTAATTGCGGCTGCCTCCGCTTGGAAAACACTACAGCGGCCCGGAAGCCTGAATGTGAGCTTGATGGGGAGCTCCTTGCAGAATCCACAGTTTTAATATAGCAGTAATTTGATTGGTTTTTATCCACCATACCAATACCCCATTTAGTAGGTAGGGCTCACCATTTGGGTGTAGCTCCAGAAGGTCATTTTAGGGCTCAGTCCCCAGAATTTACCGAAAAGTTTTTGTCGGCCACAGGGGTTTCGTTGCCTTTCTTATTACTGAATTGAAGTGGGCCTTTCAGGTGTGTTTTTATCCAGAATAAATCCTACATATTTAACCCTTTTCTTTAGAGGTATCTCTAATCCATTTATTTTCAGAGTGGACAGTAGTGGTTTTGAAAGAGTTTATTAATAATCCCTCCTTTCTACACCATTCCTGGATTATATTTATGGCCCGGTGCCAGTTGAACACGCCAAGTGAAGCCAAGTCCTTCTACACCTGATGTTTCCAACGCAGAGGAGGCCTTCCTCTTCCTCTGCTACCACAAGCTGATGCCGCAAGGCTGACATTGGCATCGGTGTTAATGCTGACTACTAAATAAATGAAGTATTTTAGATCCTCGAAATCATAGCTGTTATTCGACACGCGAGTGCGCTGATGATGATCCTGTTCGTTTGATGACAGGAGGTACTTCGTTTGGTCCCCGTTCACCACCAGACTCATTCGGCTTGCCTCTTTATCCAGTTTGGAGGCCTTCTCCCAACAGCGCGGTTGTTAAAGCCCATGATGCCAATATCATGGGCATATGCCAACAATTGTATGCTCTTATAAAAAATTGTGCCTGAGCGAAAACCTGTCTGTGCCTGTCAGAAACCTCGTTTGGTATCAAACGGCTCGGAGAGGTCCTTCCCAATTCTGACGGTGCTGCTTGTGCTGAGCAACGTGATCTTGCAAAGCCGTATTAGTTTTGCGGGGATACCAAATTCAGACATCGCGACATTCAGGTAACTCCTTTTCTACTGTCGAATGCAGCTTTGAAGTGGACGAAAAGATGGTGTGTGTCGATTCTCCTTTCATGGGTCTTTTCCAAGATTTGGACATAGACAGGTCTAAGACCACACTACTAAAGTACTATCAGTTGGTTGACTGTGGGCTTCAGCCTTTCACATAATACACTCGCTAGAACTTTATGGGCGATATTTAGAAGACTAGTCCCGCGATAATTGGCACAGATTTCAGGATCATCCTTCTTATAGATTGAGCAGAGCACACTTACATTCCAATCCGCAGGCATGCTTTCATCCGACCATATTTTGCATAGAAGCTGATGCATGCACCTTACCAGCTCCACCCTGGCATGTTTGAATAGCTCAACCAGCAGCCCGTCGGCACCCGCGGCTATGTTGTTCTTTAGCCGCGTTATCGCTATTCTCACTTCGTCATGGTCGGGTAGCAGAATGGCAGTTCTGTCGTCAACGATTGGGGTATCGGAATCAGCTCCCCTATTAGAGAGTGTCATTTCCATTACTTGAAACTTCGCGTTATCGAATGCACCCTCAATGGCCATAAAAGCACAGAGGGCTAAATATTGGTTACAATAATATGAGCCAAGTTAGTACTAGAAAAAGTATGTTGATAGTTCTTGGCTGAGGTGCCAATTCTTGGCATTTTAGTTCATCTTTAAATTGACTTACAAATGAAGAGCAAATAGCAGCAATAAAAGGTTACTACGAAAAACTTGCAATTCAAATTATGCCAATCAGGTGTGAGTTGTATTTGATGTCAAAGTGGCAATATTTGTTTTTGTGCAGGAAATACACGGGTGGTCAACCAGTTCAGCGAGCGAACGGGCGAACACGCACACAAACTTACGCCGTAGCTCAAAAAAACAATAAACAAAAGTGTGCTATAAATTTTTTTGCATTTTGATAACTTCGCGTTTTTATTAGTCATGCAAATTAATTTTGCTCATTTGTACAGACAATAAAAATGTTGACTAATTAATTTTGATTGCAATTTGCATGCAAAGTGGGGGTCTATCGGTAGTCGTAGCAGCAGCATTGAATTGCTGAATTCATAATTTTTTCTTTTTCCTCAAACATTGCGCCAGCGACTACTTATTTAATCGTTTCTAGTAGTTTTTTATTTTTTTGTGCTATATTTAACTGTTTCTTGAATGCTATTTAAATATGTATCGAGCAGTTTTTCTATCTTGTTGCTGTTGTTTTTTTTGTTTTTGTTTTTTGGATATGCCATTTCTTTATTAGCTCGGAGTTATTTCTCGCTGCGATAAAATCTCTATGCTTATCACAAATGCTTTGATCTGTACTCATTAGCCCACAAATGATTTGCTTCAATTATTTAAACAACAAAATGAATAAATATGAGCGAAGACATACAGACACAAATGTTTACATTTATTGAAAAAAAAATTGTATTTATACCCGGGCATGTTACGCATTTATTATTTGCATCTCCCATACATGCACATATTGAGGATTTATTTTCAGTTCTGTGGTGGTTGATATTTGATGTGCCATTAAGACCGAGAAAGCTTTCACTAGAGGTTTGGTGTTATACAAATCTGCATTTTTGCCATCAGCTTTCGAATCCCACGAGGTACAGAAGGTACAGGTGTGACCAACGTCAGACCGTTAACCGGCTTTCAGCGACTTTGAAGGAATCAGCTGATCGGCTGACGTCACATGGATCATGACAGTGAACTGCTTACGTAAAAACTGAGATTATGTGGCTGATATAAGAACACAGCAACGCAGCTACCGTTGCAACGAGGAGCAAAGTAAAAAAACATTTCAAAATAAATTTTTTTCACTCAGTTACACCGTGTGAAGTACCTACAGTCTGTGTCAGAAAAGAGGAACCGCGATTATTCATGAAGTATAAAAGATATGCCTTAATTTTTTTTTTAAATGAAAGTATCTACAAAACTACGAGCTGCAAGTACTCAGCCTGGCATTTTCTCGGCATGCTTTGAACCAGCTTTTCTGCGTAGTTCGTCGACAAACAGGACTAGATTTTTCGAACTTGACGCACGAGTTGTACTAAATCATGGACTGGTCTTCCGCCAAGATGCGTTTTCATAAATCCCCACACATTTTCAATGGGGTTTGCGTCTGCGGAATGGGAAGGCGTCCATAACTGTGACGCCATTTTCTTGTTTCCACAAGGTTGACTTGGTTGATGGTGAGCTTCAGCCTTTCGTATAATACGCTTGCTAGAACCTTAAACGCGATATTTAGAAGACTCATCCCGCGGTAATTGGCACAGAGTGCAGTGTCACCCTTTTTGTGGATTGGGCAGAGCACACTTAAATTCCAATCGGCAGGCATGCTTTCATCCGACCATATTTTGCATAGGAGCTGATGCACGAACCTTACCAGTTCCTCGCCGTCGTGTTTGAATAGTTCCGCCAGCGTCCGTCGGCTCCCACGGCTTTGTTGTTCTTTAGCCGCGCTATCACTATTCTCACTCTCCTCATGGTCGGGTAGCGGAACAACAGTTCTTTCGTCGGGATGTCGGGGGTGTCGGGATTTTCACATACTTTGTGAAATGCGCTACTGCCTCTATTTAGCAAGTTAGAGAAGTATTCCGCCCATAATTTAAGCACGCTCTGGATGTCAGGCATCAGATCGCCGACTTTGTTCTTACAGAAAAAAGCTCCGGTCTTGATACCTTCTGTAGGCCGCCGAACTTTCTGGTAGAATTTTCGTGCGTTTTTCCTATTAGCCAGCATCTCAAGCTCCTCGCATTCATGTGTTTCGGACTCTCTGTTCTTCTCTCTGATAATACGTCTCTCTTCCTTTTTCAGCTGTCGGTAGCGATTCCACCTGGCTCGCCTTGCGCCCGATCACAGCGTCGACGCAGCATGGCAGCATGTTTTCTTGGCGCGGCAGCCTAACATTCCTCGTCATACCAATTGTTCGTGCATGCCAGATTGTTGGGCAGTACCCTATGAGAGCAGGAGTGAGAGTCGAGTGGCGAATCTTCTGGTTGTCTGTTGTGAGTGCAGCTTTTGTCGAACATTCTTTTTGTAGTTAATTGTGCGTTTTTTGCTGCACAGAGGCGTGTGAGTAGTTTAACTGCAACAAGGAAATGATCCAAGTCGATGTTGGGTCATCGGATCGTACGTAGATTTAAAACACTAGAAGCATGTCTTCGATCTATCGCTACATGATCGGAAAATTCACAATCGACCAGATATTAACAATACGCAAAGTCTTGGAAAAGACCCATGAAAGGAGAATCGGGTCATCTCATCTTTTTGTCGATTTTAAAGCACGAAATGTGGTAGTATATATGTGTCCCGCGCTGTCTGAATTTGGTATTCGCGCAAAACCAAAACGGGTATGCCATATGGCGTTGCTCAATACCTGCAGTGGCGTCAGAATTGAGAAGAACAGAATTGGTGACGCACGCCGATGATATTGATACCATCGACCGTAACAGACGCGCTGTTCTGCATTTTCCAAACTGAATAAAGAGGCAAAGCGAATGGGTCTGGTGGTGAACGAGGGCAAAACGAAGTACCTCCTGTCATCAAACAAACAGTTCGGGACACTCGCGTATCTGCACCCACGGCACTGTTGACACTTATGATTTCGAGGTTGTCTTGGTCCTGTCATCCGAATGGATACAAAAGCTCGGGCGCTGAAAGTATTTGATGCAGCACCAACTTGTGGTAGCAGGGGAAGAGGAAGTCTTCCTTTGCGTTGGAGAGATCAGATGGAAAAGGACTTGGCTTCACTTGGTGTGTGCAACGGGCGGTAGTCGGTACGAGAAAGAAAAGACTGGCGCGCTTTGTTAAACTTGCCCAAAGTTGTTTAACCGGTTACCGCAACAGTCAAGGCGACAGAGATTCCAATTTTAAAGGAACTAAAGAGTTGCAGATGAAGAACTAACAGCGACTTTCTGATGGAGGGATCATTTAAGCCTTTCGGGTAGCACTTTAGGAATGTTAAATGGGACCGGATTTTAGTATTCACATAATTCACATGATTGATGCAAGTAAAACCTAAACCAAATAAGACTCCTAAGTCCATGTCACATATATCGCAAATATATGGTACACACATACATATACGAGAATACTTACTGTTGTGGTTCATTGCACCGTTCATGGGACATATTTTTCCTACTCCAGCAAAACTTTAAAGTCTAGCCCCACCTCTAGAACTTTCACTGTGTATTAAGAATGCATAACTACATATACATACACATGTGTATGTATGTATATGTATGTCCGTACATACATCTTCTTCCTATTCCATTTCCTTCGCATAGTTTTGCCGATATTTTACGGTTTCTAAGTGGTCGGTCGTTGAAAAATTTGTTTCGCGTAATTTATACAATAAGCAACTCTTAATTACGCGACTTTATATGTTGTCGTTTTCGGTGTCGACGGCAATTGTGTGACTGTGGCAAAGCGATTACGATGGTCGAGCATGAAACGCACGCGAATCGCTGGAGAATTCGCAGCTCCAAGCAATGCACTAATGCAACCTAAAAGCAGAAGGAAAGTGCAGAAGGAATGATGGCAGTGCCAGGAACAGCCCAGTGCTTGCATGTGCAGAAGCCAAATATGCATGTTTGTATGTATGTATGTACGTCTGTAGATATGTACTTATACTTATGCGACCAAGCATTGCATTGTCCTTTGCTCGCTTAACACGTGTGTTGCATTTAAATATCGTGAGCGGACGCATTAGGGTGTTCGGAGAAATGGGTGGTTTCTTTCGAAAATATAAATCCCTAAAATTGGTTATTAGAATACTGACTTCTCAAAATAGAGACTACTATTATTACTTTTACATTTTTATTAGTATTATTTTTACTAGATTTTAGACCTGCGACGCAAGCATTCGCTTCATCCGAGTTAAAACCATGTCGAGCTCAACAATCGATTTGACGGGTGAGTGCCTTAAATGTCAAGTTCCGTAATAGAAAAGATTTCGGATTTCAGACCAAGACGGGTATTGCACATTAGACATTATCATGGTTCCCTTAGCTGATGGTAGAATATACGAGGCTTGCCTGTTAAAGAAATAAATTAAGGAAAATCGTCCGCCGAAGATTAATCATCTTTCACCAAAACAATGCGAGTTTTCATGTATCAGCTCACACGAGGAAGTTTTTGACCACTCAAAAGAGCGAATCAATGGGTCGTCCGCCTTACAGTCCTGATTCGGCACATTTTTGTTTCCACAAATCAAAAATAAAAAGCGTAGTCAATGTTTTTTGATGCACCAGTAAAGCAGCTGATCTAATTTATTTTATAATTTTATGGTAGATTAAGTTAGGTTATGTTATAGGATTGCCCATGCAAGAGCCCATTTAGACGAGAAAGACAAATTTCATTCCTTCTGATCATTGAGAGGATAAAAAAGAAAAACTGGGAAAGAAAGGATAGAGGAAAGGGAGTTGTATTTGAGGGTTGTGGAGAAGACCGAATGATGCTTAATACTTCTGACCAAGGACCCATTTAGACGATAAACACAAATTTCGTTGCTTGTCAAACAACTGAGAGGGTAAAAGAGGAAGGACAGGAAAGAAATAATAGAAGAAAAGGAGTTATGTTGAGAGTTGTGGGGAAGACCAAATGACGCTTAGTACTTATGAAATTCATCTGATATGTACAGGGTAGGCCATTTAAAGCGGGCCCATCTGGCAACCCTATAACTTTTGACAGGAACGTCAGATCGACTAATGACATAGCGCGTTGGAAGCGTCAGTCCAAGACAATTTTTACCATGGAGCAGTACACTCCAAAAGAACGCGCTGAAATAATTCAGCTTTACATCCAAAATAACTTCTCAATTGTGAAAACTCAACGTGCGTTTAAAAAAAAAATAAAGTTAAAAGTGCGCCATCCAAAAGCACTTTACAGCGTTTATACGCAAAATTTATTAACCACGGTAGTCTCAGCAATACCAGCCACGCATCCAGACAACGTACACGACGTTCTGCTGAAAACATCGAGGCTGTACGAGCCAGTGTTGAGGAGGCTCCGCGAACATCGAGTTATCGTCGTTCTCAGGAATTAGGCATCGCCAGGACAACACTCAGGCGCATAACTCGCATCGATTTGAAAATGTTTCCGTACAAAATTCAAATGGCACAAAAATTAAACGATTTTTTGAAGCCATTGTTCCCTGGAAGGTTGATTTCGAAAAATGGTGATTTTCCGTGGCCACCGAGATCACCAGATTTGACGCCACCGGACTTTTATTTGTGGGGTTATCTGAAATCCAAGGTATACATCAACAAGCCAAGGACTCTAACTCAACTTAAAAACAATATCCGACGCGAAATCGCCGCCATACCGGCCGAAATATTGGCCAAAACGATGGAAAACGCCGAAAAAAGGACACATTTGGCCATTAAGGCCAGAGGCAAACATTTGAAGGATATCATTTTCAAAAACTAGCTGGAACAAATCTCCTTGAATCAAAATAAATGATCGGAAAGTTCCGGGAAGGCGATGTTGACTGTTTTTTTCGATTGCCAAGTCGTAGTGCACCATGAGTACCTTCCATCAGGTCAGACAGTCAATAAAGAATTTTATTTATCCATTTCGAAGCGTTTGAGCGTTTTGCTGTACGTCGCAAACGGCCTGAAATGTGCGCCTGCACCGAGCCCAAATTGTGCTGGATTATTTGACCAAACACCAAGTAAATACCATCATGCAAGCACCGTATTCACCTAATATGCCCCGTGCGACTTCTTTTTTGTTTCCCAAGTTGAAGTTACCACTTCGTGGAAGAGGATTTCAGCGATAGAGGAGATCAAAGAGAATGCGATGAAGGAGCAGACGGGTCATATTTTGAAGGAGATAAGATAAATTTGCCTGAAATTTAACTTTTTTTTGTTTTATTTAAACATTCCCGGTACTTTCTGATCTTGCTGAGGAGAATGTGTGCATTCGAGGGCCTTTGAAAGCCTTCTACCCGTGGCCAAAAGTACAACCCGACTTTGCACATTTCCGTACTTACCCATTGCTCGCTGAGTTTAAGCGAAGCCACCTTTCCATGAGCAGATCCCAGGCTTTTAACTATTAACTATTATTAACTCATCTGAACAGCTGTTTTCCCAGGATGTCCCTTTGGAAAGAAAACCAAGTACGCCTAAAGTCGGAGTATTCAGATGTGGTCGAGAGGAGAGTCAAGCATTCGCCGACTAATTTTTAGTGCGCTACAAATGAGCCCAGGGTCTTAATTACCAAATGGCTGCCTAAGTAAATGTTTACCTCTCTGAGAAAAGTGGCACAAGCAGAAAATAATCAACTACTTACCTATGGCCACCTCCGCTTTAAGGGCGCCACAGTATGGCCTCTAAATTGTCAAACTTTGTTTACTATTTACTTCGTTGTTGTTCAGAGAATTCAAGCAACAACAAAATACATTTCGAACTTGGCATTCTAGAAAATTCAAGCGACAACAAAATGACAGTGACAATCCTGAGCCGGATATAAATCCGGGTCATTCCGGTAACTTAAGACGAACTGTCATTGAAATGTTTGTCGGTTTTGCTCTAATGTTTCTATGTTGTTCTCTCTAGCTATCAGCCAATTTTATTAATAGAAAACATACTTTCCATTAAAGTAATTTTTATCCGAGGAAATACTGAAACAAAAACATTTTGAAAAATTAGCCCCGACCACCATAGTACTGGATATTTGTATACCTAAATGTGTTTGGGTGCATATCTGTAAGCCCAATTGTGTTTTTGCTCGTGTATTGAAACGTAAAATGTCAAATGGTGTGACTTAGCCTTCGCTTTTTTTCAAATAAGTAAGCATTAGTAGGTGCCCATGTATGCGAGTAGCTTTTCAGTTTTGCCTGAGTTGTGCTGTTTAAGGTGAAAGAGGTGACTGACTGCCTGCAATTACAAATTCATTTGTGCTGCCAATTAATTTATGTATTTCTTGTTTTCTTTACAAAGATTAAAAAAATAATTTGTACCATTGCAAGTTCGCTAAGCTCATTGTGCGTTGAAGTGGAGACGAAATTATTGCTTGCCTATGTAAATAAATATTTGGCTTAAGGGAAAATGCGTGCAAACAACTACATAATAAATATCAACTATTCTGTAGATTAGACAAAGCGCCATGGATTGATGGAAATCTATCACACCAATGAAAGAGCGGCCGGTATCACTACACTCATCAATATTATCGTAATATATTCACCAGCACTTCAAACTGAAATAGTTAAAAATTATTAAAATTTGCTTTTACGAGGTGTGTTCAAAAAGTATCGCGAAATTTGTGTTTTTACAAAAAATTATCCCCATGAGATATTATGCACTTGTGCCAACGTTTTTCCCCAATCTTCGAAGCACTTCAAAAAATCATTTTTTTATCTTCTTCTACTCCTTCTTCGATGCCGTCTTTATCTCGTCAATCGTAGCGTAGCGTCGTCCTTTCATGGGCTTCTTCAGTTTTGGGAGCAAGAAAAAGTCACAGGGGTCACAGTCAGATCTGGGGAATACGGTGCCAGTGGCATCATTAGTGTGTTGTTTTTGGCCAAAAAGTCGCGCACAAGCAATGATGTGAAGCAGGGTCGTTATCGTGATGCAAGAGCCAATTTTTGTTCTTCCACAAATCCGGGTGTTTCTGACGGATTGTTTTGCGCAAATTGCGCATAACTTGCAGGTAATACGAGTATTCCTTATTGACCGTTTTACCCTGTGGCAAGAACTCATGATGCACAATGCCCCTGCAATCGAAGAAAATGGTAAGCAAAACTTTTACATTCGACCGAACTGGGCGCGCTTTTTTAGGTCTTGGTTCGTGCGGCAGCTTCCGTTGAGATTATTGAGCTTTAGTTTCCAAGTCATAACCATAAACCCCCGATTCGTCACTAGTTATGACCCTCTAGAGCAAATTTGGGTCGTCGCGGACAGAGTCCAACTTCTCATTAGCAATGTTCACGCGATGCTGCTTTTGATCGAAATTGAGCAGTTTTGGTACAAATTTTGCTGCGACCCGTCTCATGCCCAAATCATTGAAAAAAATCGAATGGCACGAGCCAATCGATATGTCTAGTTCCTCAGCAACTTCTCTAACGGTGATTCGATGATTGGCCAATACCAGTTTCTTCACTTTAAAATTTTTTTCGTCTGTTGTTGAAGTGCTCGGGCGTCCGGCATGCTTTTCGTCGTTCACATCTTCTCGGCCTTCTGAGAACATTTTGTACCACCGATAAACGTTGCTTTGGTTCGTATGACACAGTCAACATTCGAAATGCATCCGCGCACTTAATTTCGTATTTCACACAAAATTTGATCCAAGTTCTTTGATCCATCTTTTTCAATAGGTAAAAATCGATGACGAACCGAAACACGTGCAAGCAAAGCAGTTGTCAACAATTAACTGAACATTCAAAATGGCCGAACTCGTCGGCATGAGTGAGAGACATGAGTACCAACATATCGCCATAAAAAAATCGAAATTCGAATATACCTATGAAATGAGACTTTAAGATTTTAGTCCATAGATGTCGGAGAATTTTTAAACCTTCCCAAATGTCTTGTTTTTTCGTCTGTCATCTGTCAACAATATTCAGTTCATTGTTTGTTACGCGTCATAAAACAATGCATTTTTGTCGCTTTTAATAATGTCGAATTTCGTCCCTTCAAACAACGATTTGCGGACATCGAAAAACCACTTGTGAAATGCTAATCTCCCGGTTCAAAAGGAAGTCTTTTTTGCATCGAATCGTTACGGGTGATGAAAAATGCGTGTATTTCTCCAATCCCAAGCGTAAACGATCGTGTGGTCCGCCCGGCCACAAGCCAAAAACAACGGTCAAACCAAATCGCTTCGGCCGCAAGGCAATGCTGTGTGTTTTCTGGGATCAGCGTGGTATGATTTGGTACGAGCTATTAAAACCAGGTGAAACAGTTGACGGTGCACGCTACCAACGAGAATTGGCCGACTTGAACAGCGATATACACCGAAAACGCCCAGAATATGCCGATCGGCGTCACAAAGTCATTTTTCTTGATGACAATGCACCGCCACATCGAACAAGAGCGACCCGGGAATTGGTGGAAACTTACGATTGGGAACCGCTGGTGCATGCGGCTTACTCACCAAACTTAACGCCTTCCGATTACCATTTGTTGCATCGATGGGTCACGCACTTTCCGAGCAGCACTTCAATTCTTACGAAGAAGCCAAAAAATGGCTCGATGATTGGTTTCCGGCCAAATACGGCCAATTTTTTTGGCGCGGCATCCACAAATTGCCTGAGAGATGGGGAAAATATGTCACTAGCGATGGCTATTATTTTGAATATTAAATTTGTAACCATTTTTTGTTAATAAGCGTTTGAAATTAAAAAAAGAAGTATCCTTTATACACCTGGTACGTAACCTGCGAAAATTCAAAATTCGCGTTACTTTTTGAGCACACCTCGTACATTTATCCACATGACTTTAAATAAATTTGTAGCGATTTCCGTGCTCAAATCAGGCAGTCGGCAGATCAGTTAGTTTATATTCTATCAATCTATTTCAGAATCATAATTCCGAAAGTGGAAAAACTGAAGTGGGAAGTTGAAAAAATATTCTTGAGATAGTTCAAATTTCTCTTTATATTTCGTATGCATTTTTATGCACTCGGTAATTCGGAACTATTATGGTCAAACACTCGTGTAGAGTACCTTCACTTCACTTTCAAACTTCTTTCGAATTCTTTAAATATATTTTTAATAGGTAAATGAACTCAAACTTAAATTATTTAAACCATTTCAATGTCAATGCCATTGTTGTCAAATAAACACTTTAATTTCAATTACACTTTAATAAATTCCTTTTCTTTTTTTTTTTTTGAAACCCAAAACATAAGTAAACACATGGCACACACCAAATACATTTTTTCTGTCATATGATACCTCACTGTAACAATGTTAAGTTGTAATTATATATTTTATTGATGAGAAGACAAAAAGAAAGTATAAAATAAAGCCATTCTATCAGAAGGCGGGCAATTCAGTCTTAGCCTGGTAGTTGGAAGGCAGTCATTTGCCCTAACTAAATAAAAAAAAATCTTTTATTTAAAAGGAACCTTTAGTCGGCAGCTTTGCTCTAAAGCTCTTCCCGGATAATAAAGACTTTTCACTCGACAACTCAAATTTGCGAAGTTTCTTGGTGTGTAAGTAAGAACTTTGAATTTTAGGACTCCCCTGAAAATAACTTTACTGCGCGTGGTTGCGTGTTACGAATAAAACATACGCACATTTTGACGCACGTTTCCGCACGAATCGCTTCGTTGGTATACAGATTAAAAATTTGTATAAAATATTAGTCCTAAAAAGTATAAATGTTTGACGATTGAAAAAGTAGAATGAGGTGAGAAGACAAACGATTTGAGATTCCTCTCAGTACTCTCTCAACCATAATAAAGAACAAGGAGAAAGTTACTGCTGCTCAAACTGCTGTAGCACGGAAAGGAACCATTAAAGGTGAATTTCCTCGTCTGGAAGAAAGCCTGGCAATTTGGCTTAAACAGTGTAGAGGACAAAAAGTATCTATTAGCGGAACTTTGTTAAATGAAAAAGCAAAAGAGTTCGCGTCTACTATACAAAACTTTGCGGCAAGTGAAGGGTGGCTTACAAATTTCACAAAGAGGAATGGAGTCGTGTTTAAAAAAGTTTGTGGAGACAGTGGAACTGTTAATAATGTTTTTGCTCCGATTGGCATGGTAAATTTAAGACACTATGAGAAACTATGATGCCGGAGACATTTTCAATGCTGATGAAACTGGCCTATTTTTCAAATGCTTACCGGACAAGACGGTTACTTTTAAAGATGAAAGCGTCATGGGAAAACATAGTAAAGAGAGGTTGACAGTTCTACTTGCAGTAAATATGAATGGATCGGAAAAATGTAAGCCCTTAGTAATAGAAAAAGCAAAAACCTTAGTAATAGGAAAACCAATGAAACCGCGATGTTTTACAGGAGTGAAATCGTTTGCTACTGATTACTGTGCTAACAAAAAGCTTGGATGGCAACAGAACTTTTAAACAATTGGCTTTTAACAGTTAATGGAAACATGAAGCGACAAAAGAAGAAAAAATTTACTATTTTTAGACAATTGCACTGTCCACAACATTCCTCCTACATTGTTCAACGTAGAACTCTACTTCTTTCCGCCAAATACAACTTTCAAACTGCAACTATTGGACCAAGGGATAATCCATAATTTAAAGACGTTGTATCGCAAAGAAATTGTTAAGATCGTTTTGGAATCTCTCGACAAGCAGCTAACTACGAATATCACGATTCTGACAGCTATTTTACTGATTGAGCATGCATGGAAGGCTGTAACACCACTAACGATTCTCAACTGCTTCAAAAAATCGGGTTTCGTATAAGAAGATCAGGACAATTGGCAAAAAACAATGAATGATAAGGAACCATCAATGGTACCAGCAATTGACATCAGCTGTGTGAGTTTTTCTGACTATGTTCAAGGGGATAAAGATGTTGCTGTCTCAAGATCACTAACCGATGGCGAAATTTTATCTGCGACAGATACGAATGAAAAGAACAACGATGAAGATGAAGATGATACATCAAAACCTTTGGCAGAGGTGTCAGTTAAGGTAGCAAGAGCCTCACTCGATAGCTTACAAAGCTTTTGTCTACACAACGAAACTGATGAAACAGCATATGAGGCACTTTTTCTCCTTAAAAAAAATTATTGAAAAGTCTGAGCAGCAGAAAAATGTGCTTCGAAGAAAACCCGTATAAATGAGTTATTTTCACATATTAATTCATTCACATTATGAATATGTAAAATATTAGCAGTTAAATAAAAACCCTTGGCCCGGAGCCCGTTCTGCCACTCCTTTATGCAACCATCAAAGGCAGGGTTGCTACAACCCACAAGCGTGCTTGGCAGTCTGAGGGAGCCTGCAGATGGACTAAACTGATGATGATGTATTCATATCTGTGCACCACAATATGTGACTCTCAATGAAGCTAATGACTGGAAGAAGTGAAGGTAGGTATACCCTTTCTCTAGCTTTCCTCCAATCCTCAACTAGGGGTAAATGTGCAACAACACCAACTCTGCGTGATTACCATTCGGAGTTCAGAGTGAACGTTCAAATCTCGTTGAGAGACCAAAATAAAGAAAAAACTTTTTTCTAATAGCGATCGCCCTTCGGCAAGCAATGGCAAACCTCCGAGTGTATTTCTGCCATAAAAAAGCTCCTCATAAAAAATGTCTGCCGTTCGGAGTCGGCTTAAAACTGTAGGTCCCTCAATTTGTGGAACAACATCAAGACGTACACCACAAATAGGAGGAGGACCTCGGCCAAACACCCAAAAAGGGTGTACGCGCCAATTATATATATGTATATATACGACGGACTTCAGGGCGGGGAACTATAACTAATTTAAGAGAAATCTACCCTTACATCCCATATAAAAATGTTAAAATAATAGAAAAAGTGCGGTTCTTTAAAGACACTCAACTTTTTGCTTGTACTCGTAATAGCACTTTTTCTACAAAAGATTCTTACAAGAAATGCTGGAAGTTAGACGAGGTTAAAACTGCTAGTGCCTCTATTTGTATGAAAAACTTGGTCGCGTTAAACCTATTAGAGCCAAATGCGCTACAAAATTCTAAGAAAATTAAAAACGGTACAATTTCAACCCTTTAGCCTAACCGGAGTTTCGCTGTAACATCTTCGATCTACTCCGCAACTCAAGTGGCCACTGTACAAAATGCAGAACGCGCCCAATTTCCAGAACAGCTGCATGGGACAGTCAAAGGGTTGTTGCTGGGAGCTAATAAAAGCGAAAATAATTTACAAGCCATTATCGCCTTTAATTGCTGCTACTCCATTCTAATTAATGCATAAAATTTGTAATTGCAATGTTGTTTCGTGCATAACTAAGTAGGCTGTGCAAAAACCGACTGCGCCTGCGCAAATGCAAACGAAGAGCGAAACATGAATGGTTAGTACGAGGAGACTGAATGCAGTGCGGTTAATTTTCATTTAGAGCGTATCGGACCTGCAATTTAAAGACGTCTTTATGTGTATGTATGCGTTTATGCGGTCTTTGGGAATTGTTTTATTTGGGTCACACATTTCATTTGGGTTGATCAACAAATTGTCGCTATAAAAGAATACATAAATTACGAAAATCGATATTCCAAGTCTTGAAGCGCCACATAGTGATGCCAATACAAGTCACAAATCACTTGACTGCCTACTAAAAAACTAAAACAAAATGTTATCACACACGCGTTCACCGCTATACGCCAATAAACAGGTATAAATATTTAAATTTTGGAGCCCTTTATTTGCCTCTAAAAGTCGAAAACAAATCATTAAACCAATCAAGTTGATGTCACAGCCAAATAATTGCCACCAAAAATAGGCGCAGAGATAAGAAAATGAGATGAATAACAAAGCAGATACAGAATGCGCACAGACACACACATACCTGAACAAATATATATGTATGTGTGTGTACAAAACGTACGTATCAATTTACTAATAGTTTATGAGCATCACCAGCACCGCGGCAGGTCAGCCGTGCGACCTGTCCGCCAACCGCCAATCGCCATTTAAAGCCAGCCTAGCACCTACAGTCAGATATCGCCCGCCTAGACAGCCCAGTGTGCATATCTGCCAGGCAGGCCGTCTTCCAGCCAGCGCCTGTATTTAAATTTGTAATTTCAATAAAAATTAATAGTCTCGTTAGTATCGTGTTAGGCCATGCGAGCGTGTATGTATGTGCATAGGTATGTGTTGAAGGGCTCCCAATAGGCATGCCACAGTCGCCGTTGGATAGCACGAACAGCGTGTAACAGCAGCAGCAGCAGCAGCAGCTATTCAAATCGATTTGCTCGCGGTGCATCTGCACATATACACAAATACATATAAATACATATATATATTACAAACACACACACACACACATACGCAAGTAGTAACCTGTGCAAGTTTTGTGGGCTCGTGAACACGATAATGCCGATATGCAACTGCCACAAGCGGTCGTATGTTGGCTGTTGGCTGTTGGCTGTTGATTTTTATTTGGTACTTGTTGCAGCATGCGCATACTTACACGTTCTGCTTACTGCCTATGCTGTGGCACTTTGAACGAGACAATTTCGTAGCGTTCAACAAAACATCTCTATATTTGTATGTAAATGTGAAATTTTAGCTCAGTGATCGGTTGATCGCCTGCAGATGCTCTACAACTTACAAGCTTAACAAAGAGTTTACACTCCTACATACAAACAAAGATTAGCTGGGTTAGTTGCGGGGCATTTGTGCGGGCACAGACAATAGGTGATGCCACTAAATTAGATTTACTGATCGTTGATCATTCGAGGGTAGCACACGAGAGGTTCCCAATTAAAATCAGCTTAAAATTATTTTATTGCATTCAATCGCAGGCAGAAAACGAGGCAAGAACAAAGATGGGAATTAGAGAAACTTGATTGAAATGTAAATCTATACTGGCATTCGGAAACGTGTAAGCACGAAACGATACACTGAAAGTGATTTTTGTTACAAAAATAATAAAATTCGATTAAATGCAGCAACTGAGCTGAAGTCTAAGTTTCAACATTGAAGATGTAATAGAGTTAGGCAAGATAAGGTAAGCCGACTAAGGGTTTTGCGATGATCTATTAATCTAATAATGAGGCCGTCGTGGCCGTATGAGTTGGTGTGCGTGACTACCATTCGGGAGTGCGTAGGTTCGAATCTCGGTGAAAGAGCAAAAATTAAAAACAAATTTTTGTAATAGCGGTCGAGCTCGGCAAGCAATGGCAAACCTCCGAGTGTATTTTTGCTATGGAAAATCTCCCCATTTGGTGTTCAGAGTCGGCTTGAAACTGTAGGTCCCTCTATTTGTGGAACAACATCAAGACACACGCCACAAATAGGAGGAGCAGCTCGGCTAAACATCCAAAAACGGGTGGACGCGCCAATTATATATATACATATGTACTGTTACAAACGACGCATACGAAAAGGAGAAGGCCTAAACTACTGCCCTGAAGGGCACCGAATAATGCACGGAAGGGTTCAGATGGCATGAAGTCAATGAAAAAATACTTGCAAATGGCCTCAGATAGGAAAGTACAATGGCCGTCTGGCTTTCCCCAAGTAGCACTAGAGCGCCGTTTTGATCCCATTTGTGACCTCCAGTAGGCAGATATCTACTGCCAGCCAGAGCTTTTGATGTAATAAAGATGATTGATGGGATTAAGGATGGCGCACAGCCCCAAGCTGTCGAAGAAAGAAGCATCCAGTGGCCTTAATCGCCTAGCTACCTAGCCCGGACATTTCCACAGAAAATGCTCAATAAACTCCTTCTGTGAAAGGTCCCCACAGCTACTGCAAAGGGGATTAAATGGTAAACTTAGCTTTTCTGCGTGTGTGTGCCGATCGAACATTGACTGGTAAACACAACTACCCGACTAGAATTACAGTGAGGCATGCTGAAGAATCAGTTAGGCCCGAATTAGGCAGGCCTTACTGAGGCACGCCTCACTATTACCTTACCAGGCCCACGTTAGGCAAGGCAAAGATTGGCATGCCAGAACAGTACCAAATTTGGTTGTGGTCACGAAAATCTGTGGCAGTGTCTCACTTAGGCATAAATTGGAATCCCTAACTGTTTTGTAGAAGGGCATCCGGAGTATTACCGAAGTTCAGTTTTTCGAACCTGCGCCTAATGAGGCAGATGTGTGGCGATACCTTTCGAGACTTGGGCCTAGTTTGGCTGCCTTATGAGGCGCAAGTTTGGAATGCGGTCTGCCTTATTTGCGCCTAATCACCGCCCTACCAAAATTTCTAGTCGGGTACGAGTGTGAAAATTGAACTGCCTGGAATCTCTAGACGTTCTGCGTCCTGCGTCTACTGAACTGGGGCAAAAGTTTTATCGAAATACCACACGAAGGAATTGAGCTCCATCTAATCTGCGCCTTTCTGAGACATAAGTTGTTCTATTCTCCTTTAACACCAATCAGGGAGATGGCGATGATCGGGTAGGAGGTCTCTGAGACCAATTCAGTCTCCTTCTTCACAAGCTCATCAGCAATTTCTTTTCCCTCTATGTTTCTATGTCCTGAAACCCAGATCAAAGAAATTTTAACTGCGCACCTACGAGATTTGATCTCCTCCTTGTAGGAGTTAATCAGTTTGTATCTGCACCATCGTGTCATCAGTGCCTTAATAGCGGCTTGACTATGGGAAAATATGTTAATAACTGCGTTTCCACGGCAGTCGGTTCTACGTTACCGAAACGACCCGGATTTATATCCGGCCAAGGATTGCCACTCCAGCAGCATTCCCCGTATGTTAGTATAGGGAATGTTTATGCTGCTACAACAACAACAACATGTTAATAACTCCCTCGCTCCCACATTCCCTACGCGTTTTGCATGCCTGGAGGATCGCACAGACTTCTGCTTGAAAAACACTAACAGTATTCGGTAGTTTTAAGGAAATAGATAAATTGGCTGATTCAGAGAAACCCCTACTCCGACTCCCGATTTCATTTTAGAGCCGTCAGTAAAGACCTCTGTCTCGCTATAGATTTTTCCCTCGTTCCCATCCTGCCTGCTTGGAAACATTGCCCTCGACACGACCCTCAAACTCCAGTTTGTGGATACGGAGATATGTACAAAGTTCAGTGAAATACGGTGTTAACTGCCTATAAATGCTCTCATGTCCCGTGAAAGATTAACTTACCTTGCCCCATGACAAATGACGGCCACAAGTACTTTTTTAAATTTTCTATAATTTTGAATAATTCTAGCACCGTTTTAGGTTTTCCCACTGGTAGGCCCAAGATTAAACGTGAAAATTTAAGATGTTTTTCCCCTGTGCAACATAGACAACGAAGTATAATTCTTTGACCTACCAATAGCAGATTGGTGGCATTGAATTATGAACAAAATAAGAGGTTAAAAAACTTAAGTGTGATAATAATTTTCGAATACAATAGAATAATAAAGCTTGACAAAAACGGGCAACAAATCAAGAAACTCCACGCGGCAAACAATCGAAAAAGAAAACATAAATCTTTCGCATAGAAAGAAAAATTAAAAAAAATCAGCCATGAATGTATGCATGTGTGTGTGTGTGCGTATGTATTTCTTTTGTCACAGACCAAATATCGGCTGTCTAAAACATAATAAACGAATTGAGCAATTATAAGAGTCTATGAATGATTATACATATACACGTATGTATGTAGTATGTGCATATGTATGTGTGCCACTACATATTTAAGTATTTATAATCGCCATTAAGCATTAATGAATGGCTGCGAGTAAGTATTTTTTAAGGTATGAAAAGCATAAAAGGGAAAATTACAAAGTAAACAAAAATCAAAATACCCGAAAAGACAGCCGCTATTCTGCACCTCAGGCCAACAATGCAGCCGATGCCTGTAACTTAACCAATAGATGTGATAATCAGTTTGAAACGTCCAACAACATTTTATTGTTTACTGCCGATTTTCTCTTCTCTTCTTTATTTTTGACAATATTTATTGCCGATTGAGAATACTTAATAGAGTTGCAATGCCATTCATAAAAGAAAACGAAATATTGAATAGCCATAAAACTCCCGGTAGAGCATTTATAGCTGAGTGTACATGTTGCAAACCCCTCCCACAAGCCCGGAGCGCAGGAAAAAAATGCTAAAAAAGTGAAAAGGTCAATGAAAGGCAACAACAACAAACAACCAGGAGTAAGATTTGAAAGTTAAAAGGGCAAGCGTCAGACGTTGGCACAGGTAGTATGGTATATGTACTATACAGGGTGATCAATTTAGAGGTGGTGGATTTGAAATTGAAGTAAAACAACGAAAATTCAAATGGATTGGGCAAACTTTATTATTTTTGGGTACAAACATTCATGACATTTATTGCGTTGGGGAATAAGTTCATAGCGTTTTTATATTTTATTTTATTTTACAACGATTTGTTTGCTATTTGGCAAAGACTGGGTATTCATTCGATAAAACTCTTTCTACTCTACAAAACTATCTTAATAGTATTTTCCAGTTATTTAATTTTTTATTAGATTTGAGGCTTAGAAATGCAATAGCCAGAAGGAAAAATCCACATTTTCGGCTCCTGCTCTTCTTTGCTTTTCATCGAGCTCAAAAAGTTGGCGAAGCAGCCCGGCACATTTGCAATGTGTGTGGTGCAGGTGCGAGTCTCCAGCACGGAAATGGATTGCAAAGTTCAAAAATGACGACTTTGACGTCGATGACACGTCCCGCAGCGGAAGGCCTTTTGAATTCGATGAAGAATGTCTCAAATCACTTCTGAAGGAGAGCGGTCGCCAAACCAGTCCTGAATTGGCGGAAAAACTGAACTATGATCACAAAACGAATCTTAAAACACCTTCAATCAATAGGATCTGCCGAAAAATTGGGAGCCTGGGTGCCTCACGAGCTCAATGAAAAAAACAAACAAAGTCGTGTTCTAATTGCTTCTCAGCATCTCGCCCGCCATCGAGCAGCACGCGGTCATAAACAGCGCTTTTTGTATCGAATCGTTACGGGAGATGAGATGGTGCCTATGTATCAATATGAAACAAAGAAAGGAGTGAACAAAGCCGAGACTCAAACCGGATCTTCATCCAAAGAAGATCGTGATATGCGTTTGGTGGGACTGGGCGGGTATGGTGCACAGGGAAATGCTCGAAAAGAATGCGACGATCAACAAGGAGCTCTACATTGCCCAGTTACCCCGTTGAATGAGGGTATTCGATTGAAAAGATCTGATCTGAACCATACCATCACGACAACGCCAGTCCCCATGTTGCACAGTTCGCCTAAGCCGCACTCCAAAAACCGAATGGGAGATCCTTGAGCATCCGCCGCATTCTCCGCACCTTACGCCGACCAATTAACATCTTCAACGCTCCCTGTCAAACCATATGAACGGCGTTACCTTCAATAAAAAAGAGTTTAAGAACCTTTGAACTGGCTCAACAACTTCTTTGACTCCAGACCAGGCGAAAGAGGCGGGAAGTGGTTGTAAAGAGGTGTTGATATAATTATTGTTTTTTTGTTTAACTAAAAGTCTTCGGTAAAAAACGCTACGAACCTATTCCCAAACATAGTATCATTTTTTTTAAAGGTAATCCCTTTCAAATGTTGGCCATAACTGCGCCGAAATTCGGCCATCCCTGTACACCAATTTTGAATGACGCGCTGGAGGAATTCGGGCGGTATCTCGTGAATAACTTTAGCGATGTTGGTTTCAACGCCTCACTCGAAGCAGGTTTATCCACAAAGCATTTCGACTTTATATACCGCCACAAATTAAACTCCAGAGATGTGATATCACACGATCTTGGTGGCCAATCTCCTAGTCAGAGACGAGAGATAAATTTCACACCGAAACGACGACACAGTAAATCCATTGTTTCCCGGGCTGTTTGGCAAGTAGCGCCATCTGGTAGGAACCAAATGTTGTGGAGATCTTGGGTTTCAATTTTCGGCATCAAAAAGTCAATTACCATCGCGCGACAGCTTTCGCCTTTCTCTGTTACACTGACACCAGCCGCGTCTATGAGGAAATATGGTCCGATGACTCCTCCAGCACATAGGCCGCACTAAACGTTTATTTTCAATGAATTTAATGGCTATTCTTGAATAGCTTCGGGTTGGTATTCAGCCCAAATACAGCAATTTTGCTTATTGGCGTAGCCATTAAGCCAAAAATGGGCCTCATCGCCATCATCGAACATCAAAAGTTGCCTGAGCGCGCAATGAACACTTTTCACAGAGCATCGATTTTCGTAATACAAATACGAATACAAGTACGATTCGTAAACTTTGTTGAGGCGTAAGTCTTTTCATGATGAAATGTCAATGGATACTGAAAAAAATTATGTATTTAGTTTGACAGTAGTCACAAGTGATCTGTTAAAAAAACCTATTGGAAAATGTACCACCAATCTGATCACCCTTTATAAGTTTGCTTGTATGCAATTCGGCATGTCTTTTTAGCATCCAAGCAGTAGATACTCCTATCTCGGACTGCCGTTAGTGATACGACAACAACAATCACCTGCAAATCTATTGCTATCTAGCGCTGTGCATCTGTCATAGCGACTCGCCTAGGCACCAGCCGCCTCAAGTGCTATGCAATACCTGCATCAAGAAAATCGGTGCTTGAGTGTGTGTGTTTATGCAACTCTAAATCTCTTCACATCGCTCCCCTCCCTATACTGCTACGTTGGTGGGCAGGAAAGTACGAAATTGTACCTGCGGTTACCGCGCACCGCTATCACCCGATTTTCTTTCAACACGCGGACAGCGTCTGCAGCCAACAATTAATTTTGCCAAGAATTTCGTTGAGCAAGAAAAAATGCTGAGGAAAGTCAAAAGTCAAGCAATACCGAAAGTAATGTAAACGGCGGTTGAGTGTCGGGAATTTTCCAATTTTTCCTTTTATTTATTTGTATGTACAAATGTGAGTAGTCGGAGCCCTACTAACTACAGGCTGGCGAGAAATCTGGAGACTTAAATTTATTGCTCCTGCGGCGACGACGCCGATTGTCGTTATTGACATTGTTGTTGCTGTTTTTCTTCTTTTTTCATTCCATTGCTACTGCTACTGCTGCCAGTGTTGGCAATTAAAATGTCAAATCTAAGGAGTCAGTGGCAGTGGCGTACAAGTTGCCCGCATTATTGTAGGCGTTTGGTAATTCGCCTCATTTTAAATAAATGTTTGTTTTTTTTCTGGTTTTGCTGGAATTCTTTTGAATTAAAATTTGTATTTTTTGCTCAGTTTACAACAAACTCCTTAAAGTAATATCTTCACCAAACTTTCATACGAGTATTAAAAAGAGTTTAAAGGGTAACATTGATGATTAAGGCAAATACAAGTATATGGGTATAAGAGTGTGTTTTGGGGTCTAAGAGGGCTTTAGAAATCTGAAGAAGCACCTTTCCGCACTCTATAACCACAATTACCACTCTCACCTCCACACCCTGGTAACCTGAGCAACCAAGGCTGAAGACAAGGTATCCAATCCGCGTGGAAGGCATGGTCAGGGCAAAAGAGAGGGAAAGCATCGGGCGGGTACTTTGGCATATACAATTTATAGGCCTTTCGAAGTTTGCAGGGAGCGAGTGGCCGCAAAAGGCGCCTGTGCTTCACCTTAGAAGTGGCTTCACGCTATTGAGTATCTGCGCATCTGACTCTTTGAGTTCACCAGGTCTATCTTAGGCTTGTAGCCTATGAATGTACTCAATGTTTTTCGAGCTACACATATGAAAGCATGAATGTAAACCCGCTAGAAATACAGTCTCCAAGTGGTACCTACAGAAATGTGGGTTATTATTATTAAGTCCTCAGTTTCTCTGTGTTTTAACTATCCGCATATTGTATTAAATCCTTAAAAATACCCAGGAGCATTTCTTTGTCAATGCCCCAAGAACTGCAAGCTATCGATTTCAGCATCTTCTTGCGGTTATATGCGCCGTGAAAGAGAGCAAACTAGATTATCTTAACCACATAAACTCGTGGATAAACCGCCGACTTAACCAAACCACCCCTGCGCTCCTGGTAGCCTTGAACCTGTCGGAAGCTTTCGGTACTGTTACCCATTCCAAGCTACTTTGTAGATGGTATTGAACAATCTGCTCTGCCGTCAGGACTGAAGAGGTGATCCGCAAATTATTTGTGTGGTCGACACTCGTCTGTAGCATTTCAATATCAAAATTCTAAACTGAGGAGCATAAAGTAAAGGGTGCCGCAGAGTGGTGTCCCTTCTCTCTTTCTTTTCAACTCCTATATCTCAAAAGTGCCGCAACCACTAGAGAGAGTTTCATTAATTTCATAGGCCGACGATTGCTCGACATTGGCGTCCGGTAATAATATCGATGGCTTGTGCTCAAAAACGATCTCTCCAGACTTCCTCGTTCCTGCAAGGAATTTCCAACGCTTTCCAACTGAATCCACGGCATTCTTTTAAAAATTCACCTTCACTATTTAAATTTTTCCTTTTTTTATCCAACCTGTATTTGTTGGTATACATATTTATAATGCTTTCCTTTAACGTACGGTAATTGAGTACAACTTGAGAGTGAAACTAATTAGCTTTTATCAAAAACAAAAATTCCATTGAAACCTCACAAATTTTTTGCACTTCACTAATTTATTATACGTATATCTATAAAATCATTTAATAAAATTTCCAATAGCTGCAATATCCTAATCGATCCGGGCCCGGAAAGACCGGCATCATAAAACTGTTTTTGATAGCGCCATCTTTTTAATGAGTTAATGCTTGAAAAGTTACATCCCTAGCTGACTTCCAGTGAAAGCTTGGTGACATTCGGTTCAGTGGAAGCGAAGTTATTACGTCTAAAGTGTCAGTATGTTTATGGCATCGATGCAAAAAGAGTTTCGAGCAAAGAGCTAATATAAAATTTTGTTTGAAAATCGGTAAAACATACACCTAGAAGTGTTCCCTCCATAATTTAAGATTGCTCTGTACGTCAGTCATCAGATCGCCGTCTTTGTTCCTACAGGATGGAACGATGAGCTGTATGAGCTTTACGACGACATAGACATAGCGTAGCGAATAAAGATCCAGCGGCTACGCTGGCTGGGTCATGTTGTCCGAATGGACACAAACGCTCTGAAAGTATTCGATGCGGTACCAGCTGGTGGCAGCAGAGGAAGAGGAAGGCCTCGTCTGCGTTGGAAAGATCTGGTGGAGAAGGACTTGGTTTCCAACTGACGCCGGTTAGCACGAGAAAGAAACGACATTTACCGAAACATTTGAATTGATCAAAAAAGTTTATGGCGATGATTGCCTATCTCGAGTTCATGAGTGGTTTACACGTTTCAGAGATAGTTGTGAGGACTTAAATGGCAATGAACATACGAACCGCCCAGTAATCACCGAAAACTCCATCGAAATTGTTCGTAAATTTATCAAAAATGAACCGACATCATCGTAGAAATTCATGGAATCGGAGTTGAATATCTCCAAAACATCGAATTATCATATTTTAACTGATCATTTGGGCTTACGAAAGGTCTGTGCACGTTTCATTCCGTACAAGTTAACTGAGGACTAAAAATTGCTCAGAATTCAACATGCGAAAGACCTCATTAAAGAGGCGAGAAAGGACGAGAACTTCCTCTACAACATTGTAACAGGTGAAAAAACGTGGTGTTTCCAAAATGAACCTGAAGCTGAGCGTCAAAGTGCCGAATGGAAGGCCCCAGACGAGCCACCACCCAAAAATCGCGTTTGGAGAGGTCAAAAATCAAGTCGATGCTCATTTGTTTTTACGACTCCAAGGAAAATATCTGGAAAGAGTTTTGAAGCGTTTGTTGCATCGAATTCGTCGAATTCGCTCTGAATACCGTGAAGGAGAAAGCCGGCGCTTATTGCATGATAATGCACCATCGCATCGATCCACTCTTGTGACTGATTTTTTTACTAGAAATCGCAGTTTAACCATCAATCAGTCACCGTGTTCGCCTGATATGGCTCCCTCTTCTACCTATTCGGAAAATTGCATTTGGCCATGAAAGGAAAACGCGTCCGTAGAGGCCATCCAAAAGACTTGTACCGACATCCTGAAGGACATTCCGGTTAGATCGCTCAAAACAGTGTATCGGTTATCAGGGACTATTTGGAATAAACAAACTCGAAGTTATCAGAACAAAGCTCCTGTCATTTTAGTTCTGTCTTGTTTATTTTGGACTTCACCTTGTATTATTTACCACAACGATATTAATTGGAGCCTACGAGCGGATTAAAGTGTGGAGAGTTAAGTCGCCACAAGTTCGGTGTTATGTGGAAATAGAAACCTTCAGCCATCCAATCTTGCATGTCCATCGCTTTGAGTGAGGGAGAAGAATCTTCCTCAATGATGTATGGGCTGTCACCGTATGCACTATCAATCCAGGGTTTCACCACTGTGTCTTGAACCTCAATATGTACAGCAGAATTCAGGCGAAAGAAGTGAGAATAGAAACGTGGGGCCATGGCATGTCCTTTGCTGCTCACAATACCCAAAGCCATAACAGTAGCTGGAAACTTCGTGTGAATAACAACAGGAACCTCTGTAGGAATGGAACATTGCTACATCCCATTCTGTTCATTTCTGCGGTTGGTCTATTGGTCTTCGTCAAAATTTTTTCGTCAGAAAAAATCATAATATCTTAGACGGTTTAGGATGTTTAATTTTATTCAGAAGGGATTTTGATCGGACAACTCATTATTCCTGTGTTCGCTTCGACATAACCTGTCATCTGCGTATAACATGCGGTTTATACCGGAGGTCTGCTCGACTGGGACCACTACCGGACTACTCGACGGATAAGATCCCAAAATCATTAATCTGACTCTCAAAGTCCCTCGTTTATATTGAAGGGTATTCGTCAATGACCGCTTGTATTTTGTGAATAAATGCTGCAGATCGGACGGTTTAACAGCGTTCCTCGTGGTTTCTGCGTTTTATCAAAGATTCTGCATCGCCGTCGGATGCTTCCAATTCACGGTGAACCTTATGAACGAATGGACGGAAGCACTTAAGAAAAGACGTCTAAATCGGTGTAATTTGCACATCTAGCGACGGTAACTGCATTCCTGTTCATTTCTTGAGTTAAGTTGTAGTCCTCCATGTATGATAGATATTAGTTTGTCCCCTTGGCATATCATTGGCGGGGCGTATGTACGGATGTTTTTCGTTTAGTGGAAGTAAAGAGTCGCGAAGTCGGCCTGCCAAACGGATTACACGCTCTGGGTGATCGAAGAATGGATGCAATGGTGTAAGAGTACTATTGTCAGGAATTCCGCGATTCGACGACAATGACTTCCATGCGATTGGAAACGCACGCATCGATTTGAACACCTGAGATGATAGAAATTAAACTGCGATTTAACTCTTCCAGAGACAAACCTCCTTTGCACTAATCTCTTGTGCGACGACAATTAAACTGACTGGTTTTTACCTCTTCAATAACTAACAAAGGTAAGGCTTTGGAGATTACTGCGTTTGGCCAATCTTCGTGGTGCTGTGGTAACCACAGAGGTCTTGACCACCAGAGCCTATGCTTTGATAATTGAGATGTACTTAAGCCCCGGGTTGAACAATCCGCCGGAATATCCTTCGTTAGCACGTACCGCCACTGATGGACGTTTGTAGAATCCAATGCCCTACTCAATTGGCTGGTAAATTTTCCAACGTGTAGAAATGTCTCTTATCCAGCCGAGGACCACCATTGAGTTGGATCAAAAGGTTGTCTTGGAAAAGTTAATGTTAGAGTGGACATTTATTTAAAAACAATTTAACGATTTTGCTACGACGGCGGCGGCGTGTAACTCCGCTCGTGGTATAGTGGATTTAGATTTGGCGAAACTTTGTACTTGGCGATGAGCAAATGTACATGACATTACCCGTTGGCGTCTTAGGCTCTCACATAGGCTGCTACTGCGTAGGCACAGAAGCGTCACAGGCAATGTGAACTGCATTACTCTGGTTGTAGTGGTTCGTGTTCACTCAACGAGGTATACATAACTTTTCGATAGATGGAAGTTTGTCGGACGCCGGAATCCAAAGCATTCCTAACGCCATCAAAGTTTTAGGTGTGTCAAGTTGCCATGCTCCTTTCGTGTCACGATGCCCTGTGGGAATGTGCTTCAATAACTTGTTGCAGTAGCTGGACCACTTACGTAGAAGTAGTGTTCCGCTGTTAAGCATTGGCTTTGGTTGAGCCTGCACCTCTAGTGCTTCTTCAATGGTGTCACCACCAAACAAAACATCGTCAGCATACATTACATTCACTGCAAGTGGAAAACGCCAATATGCTTCATCTGCCAATTGATGCAAAGTGCGGATAGCCCAAAAGGACGCTGATCTGATACGTTAAATCGTACTTTAGTCTGAGTGAAGGAGAAAGAATGTTGGCTAGCAACACTTACGTATTAACCAGAAGAGCATCAGCTGACAACTAATGGATTTCCCTGCAGGGTACACCTATCCATATATGCATGAATGTACTCGTACCTACGTATTTTATTAGCAAACAGCTGCCATCGAAATCGCATTCGCAGTTGCTATTATAACAACACTTGGCCGGGTTGTTGTTGCTGCTATTGCTGTTGCACACATCATCATTATGCAGCCGTATGCACGTTATCTGCACATTTAAAGTGCAAATTTATCCAATTAATGACAAATCAGCAACCTAATTGCATGCCTCATCGTTGCGCATTGCATCAGTAATCAATGCTGTCGCTGCCAGGCGCTGCCATTGGCAGATGACACTCGCTCCGAGGCGCATGTGACAGAGGCGATAGACAAATGCGCTGCACGTATGTATGTATGAATATGTAAGTGTATGTGTGTGCATGTACATATGTGTGTATGTGGTTAGTAGACGCAAATATGCTCACAGTCACTTGGAGTTTACTTTCCTTTTCTCAGAGTTACTTTTAAGTATTATTGGAAAGAAGTTGAGACGACTGAAATCATCGAAATGAGAGCTGAAGCTGCGAACGATTAGGAAAAAGGTGCTGAACCAGAGTAGCCCCCAAGCCATTGAAGCGACGAAGGCAACGCGCTTGTGTCAAGAAATTTGCTATGTGCTTGCCACTTTGGTGCTGCTCCTCTTGAGGTTTCCACCAGTGCGAGTACGACTGCTTTGGTACGGCTGCGCGCTCATTAAGTGATTATATGCGTTAATTAAAAATTACCAGCTGCACCAACAATTCCTATTACAATTCCACATAGAAGTGCGCTGCCAACGGCAATGCAATGCAACACTGCAATGCGATCATGTTTATGTAGTTGTTGATTAGATGCTGAAAATGGTGAAGATCTAAAGATCTCACGTGATAGTTGATAGAGGTCATTGTCCCACCGATTGTCAATAAATAAATATTCGCGTTGTTGCTGATGCTGCTTCTGCTGTTGTCTGGTATAACTGTTGCTACCGCCCTCCGGCACACTTTATGTTAATGTACCCGCACACATACATACGTACTCGTACATATGTATGTCTCACTCCTCAATGCCAGTTGATTTTATTGTTTGGAATAATAATTTTCAATATTCTAACTGACAGCAGAAACAGTTAATAAATGCAAGATAATTGGCTAATAACCGTCGGCTTGATGGGTTGGTTGTTTGCTTGATTGGACGGTCGTGCGCACGTGAGTCGACTGCGAAGGACTAACTAAGATGCGAGTGCAACGCGCTGACGAACTTTAGTGTGTCAGGCCTTTTCTCTGGAAATTGTAATCATCACCGCTGTCTGGTTGGACTGAGATTCAAAAAGAAAAAAATCAAAAAAGAGGCTGTCGAAAAAGAAACTGTTGGTGGCACGATGAGCTAATTTGGACACACATACACCATTTGGTCAATAGCCTACAGCACGATGTACGGAATGCGAAGTGTGGCCAACATCAAGCAGTTAACCGGCTCTGAGCGGTTTCGAAGGAATCAGCTGATTTGATGGTGTAACAGGGGCCATAACAGCGGTTGGCTTACGAAAAAACTGAGATTGTGTTGGTCATAAACGTATTCTAATTTTACTTCGTTACCGTCTGAACAACGACCAAGAATGATGGAATAAGAGATTATGCCTTCGGTGTTCGCTGTGACGTCAGGCTCCGAGAATATACAAACAAAAAGAAGGGGAGTTACTTGTTTGTGAAGAGGAAGAGTAGGCGAAAGCCAAAGAAACTATCAAGCACAAGAAATTAAATGCACACGCATCTGACAATTTAATACGCGGCACTTCGCTTCCATTAGTTTGTTTATTTTAAACGTCACAAATCACAATACGAGTATTACCAAGCCATGCACAGAATTTTCATAAACACGTAATTTCTCCTCCTTTTATTTGTTTTGTTCGCTTGCTTTTTATTATTAAGGTGCTTAACCGCAGACTTGTCAAAATCACGAAAAATAAAGTAACTGATTTGATTAAAGTAACTGTATTCAATTCGCCTTGAACAACAATTGATTGGACGAGTGTATGAATACGTGTGAAGTGAGCGGGCGGAATTCTGCTGTCCAATCCCCGATGACGTAGCAGCCGAAGTTACGCTCAGAATATTGTTTAGGCTATGACTTTACGAAGCATTGTTGGTGCTCCTTGGTATATAACTAACTTCGAAATTCACAAAGACTTAAATGTACCTTATGTTAGAAATAAAATCACCAAAGCCTCTCGAAGATACCTAGACAGACTCTCGTACCCTGAAAACTTACTAGCAAGAAATCTTCTACACAATAGTATGGATGTCAAACGCCTTAAAAAAATTCATATTTTGGATCTCCCAAACAGGTTTGAGGAAACATAATTGATTTGTAGCGAATACAACTGTTTTACAATGTATTGATTGGTCTCAATGGAGCGCAATCAATCCTGTCATAATTCTTATATTAAAAAAAATTTCTGATTGTCAACTGATAGATTGCAAATAAAATTTATTCATAGTAAAAAACAAAAAAAAAGAATATTGCTTCGGATGCCAAACCTGGCTATATATCCTCCTTAGTAAGTGCATCTAAGTGCAAGGCTATGTGTATCAAATATTTCATAAAGAGTTTCAGAGAAGCCTGTTGCTGTTTTATGTTATAGTAGAATGTGTGTATGAAAGTATAGAATTAGTAGATACTCCACTATTTTTTATAAAAGTATAGTTGACACTGCAGTAAAAACCATGTAATGTAAAGCTTAAAGCTTTGTTCAAATTTTTTTAAATTTCCATGCAGTTTTTTAGGTCATAGAATTTCAGTATAACAAAGTGCAAGAACTGAAAATATCTGACCGTATCATCCGCCGCACACTGAAAAATGGTCTCAAAGTTAAGCCTTACAAGATCCAAAAGGCACATGATCTCACAACAAAGCAGCAACAAGTCAGACTCGTGTGTGACTTGTGTTTTCTGATGAGATAATTTTTGAAATTGAGCAATTCGTAAACTCCCAAAACGACAGGGTTTATTTGACTGACCGTTCATACGAGAATTTGAGTCATCGATTGGCCACCAGGAGGCAGTACCCGCCACAGGTAATGGTTTGGGCCTCTGTAACCGCAGACGGGCGCTCTCCAATCGTTTTCATCGAGCCTGGCGTCAAGGTAAATGCGAAATATTATCGGGGAAGGTATTCTGGAAGGTGCTTTGAAGCCGTGGGCAGACAAACATTTCCGTGGCAGACCATGAACCTTTCAACAGGACTCGGCACCGTCTCACAAAGCTCGAGTGAACGAAGAATGTTTAAAAACCAACGTTCCAAACTTCATAACGTCCACACAATGGCTCTCAAATTCACTAGACGCGAATCCGATGAATTATTCTCTTTGGGCCATTTTGGAGAGCAAGGTTCGAACTAAAAGATTCACAAGTTTCGAGGCGCTGAAAAAAACCATAGTCCGCGAGTGGACCGAAATAGCTGCAAGTCACATTCGGGCAGCTGCGATTCGTTTTTGAACCGTCTCAAGGCAAAAGGTGTTCATATCGAGTAAAAGTAAATTGATTCTTTATTTTGTATTATTTTCACACATTTTTTACTTTGAATTGAATAAAAGTAATTTTCCAAACTAAATGTATGGCTTTTTTAGTTAGTTACACTTCGAGTGTCGGGCCCTGTCCATTCGGATGTTTGCCTTTGCCGAGGGGCGGTCGCTTTTAGAAATTTGTTTTAATCATTCGGTGTTTCACCATGCCTGCTTCGTGTTGCGAACCTGGGTCCTATCGCATGATAGTCACGCACAAAGTCATTCGGCAATGGTGCCTACTAAGCCTAATACAGGGTGGCTGATGAAAGCCGCTACCAAAAATTGAATAACTTTATTTTCTTTTTAAGTTATCTGTTCCATTTTTGTTTTAATTTGCAGATTGATCTTTAAAAATTATTAAAATGGATAACTGCGACACGCAAACAAGAATTTGGATAGTCCGCCGCTATCACGCACTGGAGTCCGTAGTTTTGGTACAGAGAGAGTACAGGCGGATGTTTGGCGGCGATCCCCCGAGCAGATGGACCATAATGAGACTGGTGAATAATTTTGCTGAGCAAGGAACAGTCGCAAGAAGGCCTTATCATCGAAACCCACCAGTTCGGACAGAGGAAACGATCGCTGCTGTAGCTTCAGCTATACAAAGCAATCCAAGGGTTTCAACAAGAAGCTTATCTGCTCAACTTGGTGTCAGCCGACAGTCTTTGCAAACAATAATGCACAAAGATTTAGACTTATTTCCCTACAAAATTCAAATGGTTAACAAACTGAATGCAGCAGACTTGCCGATTCGCTTGGAATTTTGCCAGAAGATCCTGCAAATGGTGGAAGAAGACCAAAACATGTTAAACTGCCTTTTCATGTCTGATGAGGCCCATTTCGATTTAAACGGCAATGTGAACAAACAAAATTGTCGAATATGGAGTACTTCTAACCCACAGATACTCCACGAGACGGAATTGCATCCTCTTCGCGTGACAGTGTGGTGTGCGGTTTCTTCACGCTGTATTGTCGGGCCTTATTTTTTTGAAGAAAATGGTCACACCGTTACGGTTACTGGATACCGTTATTTGAAAATGCTGAAAGAATTTTTCTATCCAGAACTACGCCGAAAGAGAATTCCTTTCAACTCTGTATGGTTTCAACAAGATGGGGCAACGTCTCACATAGCCCAGACTGTTATGACAGAGTTGCGACGAAAATTTCCCAATAAACTGATTTCAAGAAACTTCGAATTTCGTTGGCCCCCCAGGTCGCCTGACCTTACTGCACCTAACTTTTTCTTGTGGGGTTTATGTAAGCAAGAAGTTTATAAAACAAAGCCAACAAATTTGGATGAACTAAAACAATCCATTCCGGCAACAATTGCGGCTATTCCTGTCGCAACTCTCAAAGCAGCAATGAACAACTTCTTACTAAGATGCCGCACTTGTGTCAACGAGCATGGGGGGCATTCAAATTCAATTATTTTTAAAACTAGTTAAGCTACATTTAATAAAATTTAATGACCTTCAACTTGAAAAAAAAAAAAATGAATTCCATACACTAAAAAAAAAGTTATTTCTTAATGTAGCAATATTCATCAGCCACCCTGTAGTTTCGTTCAACAAAAAATATTATTTCTAACAATTTTGACATACTCTTTCCAATGTTTCGGCCGGTATCTCACATATAAAAGCTTTAATGTTGTGTTCCAATGCGTTAATTGAAGCAGGCTTGTCTGAATAGACATGAGCTTTAACATAGCCCAACAAAAAATAATCTAAAGGCGTTATATCGTACGATCTGGGTGGCCAATTGACAGTTCCCGAACGTGAAATAAAATGTTTACCGAACTGGCCTCTCAACAAGTCCATTGTTACGCGTGGGGGCGTCCATAATTTACGTGAGGTGTTTTTTTCATTTTTCTGACCCTCCCTCCCCCCTGGTGAGATGTCGTGAGATTTTATTCAACCCCCTCCCCCATCCCCCATCTCACGTGAGATTTTTCAAAATGTGGGTTTCTTATGTAAACGCGTTGGATTGTTATTGTAAAAAGAAAAAAAATTTGCTTCGTGCTTTTATTTACGACTAGTTAAGACTAGTTATCAACATTGCTGAGAGTTATAAGTGTAATAAAAATTTAACAATAGAAGACTTAAATCGTAACTATTGCGATTAAAAAAAGAATATCTACTCTAATTCAGTCCATGGAGAATCATGCGCGGTTTCAAGAGAGACTATTGGGACCAACATGTCTATATGATTTTCAGTAAAATCATGTGCTCCTTCAACTTCGTTCTAATCTAGCCACTCTAAGCCGTTGACACTTGCGCACAGTAACTCATTAGCTCGTCTTGTGACAATCCGTGAGGGTCGCACTTTGCGGAACATACGCGCTTGCTTAGCTGGCGCAATGTGAGCTGCTTTCCTGTGCTCTACAGCTCTTGTGATAGATGCGAAGTAAATACCGCATGTACTGCAGCATATTTTCTCTAAATCATCACGTATACTTGGGCAATAGAGACCAATAAGCGTGCTGATGAAGGCATTCAGCGGTTGAATCGGTACGCGTATTAGAAATGGAGCAAATGATTTTCCGTCATGTTCTTTAAATTCCGGAATTGTCAAACGTGAACCTGAGTGATAGGGCGTTCGGCTCATAGTGGCGCGAAAACAACCGACGGGCTACACTGTACCGCAAATTCAGATTAAATTGAGCTATTTGGTATAAAACAAATATGGTGGTTTGACAGTAGTAATGTATAACGTCGAAGTATGAATGAAATTATTTTCTTTCGAACGAATTAGTGAATGATCTTAATCATACTACGATTACGCTGGAGATTAAATCTTAAGCATGTAAAATTGTTTTGTTTCAATCAGAAAAAAAATTTCGTGATATTTGCCGAGACCCCCCCCCCCCACTCTCCAACGTAAGATTAGATGAGATTTGACTCGACCCCCTCCCCCCTTAAACATCTCACGTTATTTATGGACGCCCCCTTACTGAAACCACATGTCATGCAAGTCAAGCTCTTGCATTTGGGGCAAAAAAAGTTGGATATCATTTGACGGTAGCGCTCACCATTCACAGTTACGGTACGATTCGCAGCATCTTTGAAGAAGTACGGCCCAATGATACCTCCAGCCCATAAACCGCACCAAACTGTGACCTTTTCTGGATACATTTGTAGCTCTTGCAATTCTTCTGGCTGATCTTCACTCCGAAATCGACAATTCTGCTTATTTACGTACCCATTGGTCCCAGAATGAGCTTCGTCGCTGAACACAATTTTTCGATAAAAAAGAGGGTCTTAAACTTTCATATCAGAACACGAATTTTTATAGTAAAATTCAATGATTTGCAAGCGTTGTTCGTTTGTAAGACGATTAATGGTTAAATTATAGACCAAACTGAAGATGTTTGACAGTGAAACAAAACACGAAACGTGCGTCAGCTGGTTAAACCAACTGTTTAAAAAGGTAATAGCTAAAAAATCACCCTTTATTTAGGAATTTAGGGAACGATTTCATCCCTTAAGGGAGTTGGAAATTGCATACTAGAGCTACAATAAAACATGCTAAATCGAATTTGAGTACATAAAATTTTTTGTTTTTAAAGTTTTTTTTTTGAATTTTTCATGTATAAACAATTGAAATTAGGGTCTAGACAATCTCTTCCAAAATCATTTACGATCATTTAAAACAAAAATTATTAAAATTGGTCAAAAATTGCCTCCCCCTCTAGGGTTTTTGAGCAAAATTGGTTGAAAATCCGCATCGTATGCCAGGCTGATCGTAGATAAAAAGTTAATTTTAAAATTAATAAAATAAAAGTTGATTTAAAATCAATAAGTTGTTGTTGGTATTACTAAAAGCCTAAACTTATTTAAGCCATTTAACCAAGTAGATGGAGGGGTCTACTCCGACAAACTCGGAGTATGCCAATCATTTCGCTTACCTGATCATTGCAGTGTATTTCAGGCGGAAGTCACTGCCATAAAAGAGGGACTTAAAGAAATAAAAACGAGAGTATTATCCGCAAATGAAGTCTTTATTTACTCGGACAGTCAAGCAGCAATAAAAGCGCTGGAATCAAAAACGCACTCGTCAAAAACAGTTCTAGAATGTTTTAAACTACTAGATGACGTATCTAAGCGCTACAAGGTGCACTTTATCTGGGTACCAGGCCACAGGAACATCGCAGGAAACTGTAAGGCGGATGAACTTGCAAGAACCGGTACAAAGCTCGATCTCGAACCGGCGCTGATACCCATGCCCATAGCCACTTGTAAATTACTTATAGACAGGGAAACCATCAAAAAGGTAAATACAATCTGGCAAAACCTCACAACATGCGAACTAAGCAGACAGACATGGCCGAACTGGAACAGCGGTCGATCGAAGATCTTGCTAAGATTCAACAGAGAATCTATAAGAAAAATGATAGGTGTTTTAACTGGTCATTGTTTAATAGGCAGCCACGCTAGAAGGTTAGGACTCCCTTACTTCGATTTCTGTAGAAGCTGTCTTAATACAGAAGAAGAGGAAACAGACAGACACCTTCTATGTGAGTGTGAAAGCCTAGCTATAAGAAGGCTGCGCGCTCTCGATACAGCATTTCTAACCGATGTAGCGGACATAGCCCATCTAAAACTAACGAAGCTCTGCTCGTTTTTTAAAGCAACCGGATGGTTTGAAAAGGAACACGTAGAGTAAGGATAAGCTCCAGTGTTATCACAATGGACCTGCCGAAGGTCTAAGTGTGTCTTACGACAACCACCCTACCTACATATTTGTTCGCAAAGAATCACAAATTGGAAGAAAAAACATACAAAGCAGCGCATGAAAATCGCATTAGTTGATTATTATGAATTTTCTGAAAATTGCCAAAAAGCCAAGTAAAATCGATTACCTCCAATTGTTTTGCCAAACAAGCGCGCAAATACGCACATTTCCCTACACTTACACGAAAATAAAGAAAACCGCAAAGTCATGAGAACCTGGCTGGTTGCCACACCTGCCAAAACCAAAAAAACAGAAACAAACACCAACCGACAGCCATCAGTCATCCTTGGCACTTGAATCCTTCAAACTCAAATAACCTCAAAACAAAGCAAACAAAACGCACTAATCTCCAGCTTTCTCTTGAGCAAACAATTCGCATGTGAGTGTCACATTTGTTGTTACAGAAAAGGATTTGTGATTTGCTAAGCCATAAAGAATCGTTTCAAGTGGAATTTTCACCTAAGGGAAAAGACGGAAAAGCAAAAAAAAAAGGTAATGTGCACAAAACTGGAAATGGCGAGAGAGTCGGCAAAGATCAGTGTGTGGGAACTTCATTAAACAGTTTTTTTCTTTCGGTTAGTAAATTAAAATGTCAGATATTTTCATTATTTGTGAAAGTTAATGTGTTAATCCCATGATCCATAACTGAGAGATGAGTGGACAACACTCACTGACGGCTGGAAAGAAATTGGCATATGAACACACACGTACACGCACATACTCACACATGTGAGTGTGCGTACGAATGCACAATGGCACAGCGACTAGACACTCAAAGTTAATCGTTAAACACACACCTGAATGCTCGAATGCTCGAACGACTGACCATCCGAAGACTCCCACCTAACCAAGTGGTACTTTCTGCCACAAAGCAGGCATCAATGAGAGAATAGATGAATGGTGGAATTTTTGGCACCGCTGAATGAGCCTATTAATGCGTGCATTGTTTTCGAAATCCATTCATCGTTCCGGTCAAGTCGAAGTCATAGTTGAGGCAGCGCGCGTTGCATGGCATTCATCCATTGAGACAATCTAACATTTTTTTTACAAGGCAATATAGTAACTCATTTCTACTGAGCTCTGAAAACGTAATTCATTTGTTCAACAACGCGTTGCACCTTTGGCTGCTTCGTGCGTGCACAAAGACGCAGCGGGTGCCGTAACCTGCACAATTCCTGGGAAATTGTTATTTTACAGCCATAATCACTTTACAACATTCAGCATCAATTCATTATTATTAGTTGCTTTTTTATGATTGGTACACGAGTGTAAAAAAATATAAATTCTATATAAAAAAATTGTTGATCTATCAGCTTTCATGCACTACTAATTTTAACACTTGGAAAGCGTCTACATTCTATGCCTTTTAATATCTCATTTACTGACTTTATTTCATTCACACGCTCACTCTCACACACAATTCAATTCGCTTTGTTTGCTCACATTAATAGTGTTTCATCAATTAGGTTAGCTGGAATTATTTTTTCTGTTAGAATTTGATGTCCTTTTCAAATTAATTATAGGTGCATTTTTTCGGTCAAGTGCACTCCAATGATCGCTAACAGGCCGATGTAGAACAACTGCTACACAATTTGATGAGCGAAACAATGCTTTGTACGCGCACGTATAGGTGACATTTATATAATAAAATACCAATGGCATCCACTTTTGATGCTGAATAAAATTCTGCTAAAATTTACGAGCGCAATAAGAAGTATGGATTGTTCACACATAATAAATTTTGTACGCTTTTGTTGTTGCTCCGAAAGTAGTAAATTGAGCTGACAGTGTAAAACACGAGGATTGTACATTCGCTGAAAAAAAGCCACCCAGAAATTAATTTTGTCAGGCAACGCATGGGTGCCGCTTTAACAAAATTTCCATTTTCATGCTAGTAAATTTTCAAATGTGAATAACGTAGAAGTAATTAAATGAAATTTAAATGAAATTGGCGCTTACACCCTTTTCGGGTGTGTGACCGAGGTCCTCCTCATATTTGATGTTGTACCGTGCGTCTTGCTCCACAATGGAGGCACCTATAAGTTTAAGCCGACTCCGAACAGGAAATAGTTTTTTATAAGGAGTTTTTTCATGGCAGAAATACACTGGGAGATTTCTCATTGCCTGCCGAGGAGCGACCGCAATAACGAAAAACTTTTTCTATCATTTGATGCCCGGAGATTCGAACTTAAGCCCCTCCGAATGGTAGGTAGGTAGGTGAAATGGTTGAAGTGCTAGTCTGGCACTCCTCAAGCAGCACTGAAGCGCTGTTTTGATACCATTATGAGACCTTCAACAGGCAGATATCTACAGCCAGCCAGAGCGGTTGATATAATGGAGAAGATTGATAGGATTTAGGTTGGCGCACTGCCCTAGGCTGTCGAAGAAACGAGCACCCAGTAATCTTAATCGTCTAGCTGCCAAACCTGGACATGCTCCTTTACAACAAACCCGGACATGCTCAACAGTCTCCCTCTCTGAAAGGTCCCCAAAGCTTCTGCGATGGGGGTTAAATGGTAAACCTAGCTTTTCCGTGTGTGTGCCGATCGTCCAGTGACCGATAAACACAGCTACAAGTTTGGAAATTGAATGGCGAGGAATCCAAAGGACTTTCTGAGCCCTCCGTAGACCGTATTGGGGTCAAAAGATCTTCGAAATAGCACATGAAAAAATGGAGCTCCATCTTTTCTGCGCTTTCCTGAGAAATAATTTGTGCAGTTCCACTTTAACAACTATCAGGGGGATGCCGATGCCCGGGTAGGAGATCTCTGGGGCCAATTCAGTTCCCTTCGTGGCAAGCTGATCAGCAATTTAATTTCCCTCTATGTTCCTATGTCCTGGAACCCATATTAGGAAAAAATTATTAGGTGCGCAACTAAGTTCTCGCTGTTTTTTTTTTTTTTTTATGAAAATACAAATTTATTCTGAAAAAATGGTTACAAGTGAATCATTGAAAGTATTGCCCAACGCTGGCTACTACTTTTTCACATTTTTCTGATAGATCTCGTATGCCGTCGCAGTAAAACTGTTCATCTTTTGAGGCTATCAAGCCATATTTTGATGTCTTCATACTATGAATGGAACTGCTTGTCAGCTAGACCGTGTGCCATCGATCGGAACAGATGATAATCGGACAGCTCAATAGCTGGAGAAAATGGCGGGTGGGGTAGGGTTTCCCATTTCAGTATTTCCATGTAGGTTTTAACGGGTTTGGCAACGTGAGGCCGAGCGTTGTCATGCTCTAGAATCACTTTTGCATGCCTCTTCGCGTATTGCGGCCGCTTCACGCGCAGTGCTCGGCGCAATCACATCAATTGTGATGGTTTTGCTTGATTTTAACAGTTCATAATAAAAAACTCCAACTTGGTCCCACCAAATACATAGCATAACCTTCGCAGTGTGAATATTTGGCTGAGGCGACGTCGTAGAAGCATGACCGGACAGTCCCCTTGACTTTCTTTTCTTTGGATTGCTGTAAAGAATCCATTTTTAATCACCCGTCACGATGCTATGAAGAAACCCCTTCCTTTTTTGCCGCTGGAGCATTTGTTCACACGAGAAAAAAACGACGTTCAACATCCCTTGGTTTTAACTCATAAGGAACACAAGTCCCCTGTTTCTGAAACATTCCCAAAGCATGCAATCGCTTGAAAATGGATTGGCGGGTAACTCCTAATACTGAAGCAAGCTCTTCTTGCGTTTCACACGGATCCTCATTGAGTAATGCCTCCAATTCAGCGTCTTCGAAGGTGTTTGGCCTTTCTTCACGCGAACGGTCGTCAACATTAAAATCACCGTCTTTGAAGCGACGGAACCAATCTCAACACGTTGTTTCACTTAAAGTAAACTTTTTGTAGCTCTCGATGCGCTTCAGTCGCCGTTTTTTTCGAATGAAAGAGGAAAATCAACACTTCCAGCAAATGACGATTATTCGGCACAAAATCAGACTTTTTCACTAAACTAAAAGTTTATGATACCAAAACAGAATCACTAATGTGTCGAAGCAGTTTATTTACTAGTATGTCTAAGCTTGGTTTATGACGTTTAGGTTAGGTAAGAATCGACTAGCACACACTGCTGGCGGTATCTATGACAAACAGCGAGAACTTTTTAGTTTATTTTCTCATGTAAAGCCCAAAAATGGTGATATTTTGAAATGATTGTATGGGGAACCCCCCAGGGGAGTTCCAGGGGGTGTACCACTGGCATGGGTGGATCGGCCGTCCAAAGTTAGGGGGGTCGGTCATACATTTGGACTCGATTGGAGCACTCTAAATGGGTCAAAGTTCGATTTTTCGTTCAACCCAAATTGGGGGACATCAGAATTCGTTTTAGAGGTATGGTTTCTTCGGCAAAGTTTCTTACTTTGATCCCTAGAATACGATTTTCTCAGAGCAATGAGCGATTTTTAAATCGACCAGCCCTACTGCACACCCAAACGTTACCTACCCTCCGAATGGTAGCCGCGCACCAAAATTTTGCTTTAACCAAAAAGTCTTTGAACTATCTTTTTGATATCAATTTAGTGTTATTTTCCAATTTTCGACTCTTAATAAATAATAATAAATTCCTGGGTCTTATTCTCATTGCTTTTTTCAGGGGCTACCTTTGTTTGAGCACCCTTATTCGTAGCCGAAGTTCTCTGTGAGCAGTGTGATCTTTGCCCTTTGAGCCAGCCCTTTGCGTAGGTGCAACACGGAAACGCAAACAAGAAAAAAGCAAAACTCAAAAATACAAAACTGAAATAGAAAAAAAGACGAATCAGAATAATTTATATATTTACCAAGCGTTGATTAACGTTTTTATTCCATTTTATTTTTATTTTTGGCTGCACTTCAACTCAAATGATCAGCGTTTAAAAGGAATTCAATCTATTATGCGCACATTAACAATGGCGATGATATTGTTGTTGTATGGCATTCAAATATGCGCACAAAAGGGCAACGCAAAATAATTGTCTGTGTCACCATTTGGCCAACGATGTTACCAAAAACAGAAGCCTCTTGCTGCCATTGTTATGCGGATCTTGTTTCAGTGCAGATGGAGCAACTAAATGGAGCTGTGGTGGAAGAGTTTGCTAGTACACAAACACGCATACATACATACGCTTTAAAACACTACTGGTTCGTCACCAACTTCTACACTTTTCAGACCAATTTTACTTCCACACATTTCTGAAGCTCTGAAGCCATTCAACGCTCCGGCGAAATGGTTGAGTTGTAGGTTTGATGATTTGTTTGTTTGTGTTTGCGTATGCGTGGCTGTGTGTGTATGTGTTTATGTGCAACTCGTTAAGGATTTACGAGCAATTTTTATCACTTTAAGGATCACTGACAAATCCGACTACAACAATGCAACAAAACTCAATTGTTGGTATAGCGCAATCGTAAGTATTATCGCAATACTTATAATGGCTAACGATGTCCCACATGGCCAATGGAACTGAGCTGGTAATGTGGCCAATAAAAATTCGCAAACATACACGTCACAAAATACGTTCTTGTTTTGTTTGCATTTGCCCATGAGCAGATGACCAAAGTGAGGCTTACTGCCCATGTATGTATGTATGAACATATTTGTAGGTATGTATATATGCAAGTGTACGAGCAATCGATATTCGCCATGCATACAAATACTATATTTACGAATATGTGCATGTACGTATGAATATTTGTGCTGCCGACTGATAAGATCGCGCTGCGTGCAGGAGCACCTCCACTTTGTTCCAGCGCAGCCAGCTAGTAGCGACAGCCGCTGCAGCAGCAATGGCTCATGTCATTTTTATATGGCGCGTACCGCAGCGATGATTTCTTTCCAATTTATGTGACATATTGATTTTAAATTGATAGTCCAGTTTGCAATTATATAAGTATAAATAAGTTGATGTCCCTTGCCTGCCATCGTTTTGCTATGGGATGGAGTACGCGTTTCATAGGAGTTGCTCTGCTCCAGCGTTGTTTTAATGCTGTATGGCTATCGGCCGATGGTAGCATTGGCCAGGGACCACCTACACACCAGACAGTGCGTCTTCGATAATAGCTGGCTGAACATGAAGTGGGGTGCATAAAATCAACAAATGTTATGGAGTTTAAGGTTATGGAACGAGTGCGCCACTAAGCGCTGAATTTTTCCACATAAATACGTAAGTATCTACGTTTGTGCTGAAGAAAAGTGATATGTATACGTAAATACATAAATACTCGTGCATACATTTAAATTTTTTATTAAGAAAATGTTTAAAGTGTTTTGCATCTAAGCGACCAAACCTTTGGATTGTGTGACTATTCTCTATTGCAAAGCGCACGTTCGTTTCGAGTCCAAGTTCTATGATTCGTCTGTTTGTATTCCGCAATTCGAACACAATCGCAGACAAAAACAGTTTATTATCACGTGGCTATAACGTAAAAAAATAACATTTCCTATTACGAATAGTAGGCGAAACAACGAGAACAATTTTGCTGTATTATATTTCTTATATTTGAAATGGAAGACTCTTCAAAAAAGGGTAGGTAGGTAGATGAAATGGTTGCAGTACCACTCTGGCAATCTCCAAGTAGCACTAAAGCACCGTTCTCATACCATTATGAGTCCTCCAGCGAACAGATATTTACAGCCAGCTGGAGCTGTTGATATAATAGAGAAGATTGTTGGGATTAAGGTTGGCGCACGGTCCCAGGTTGTCGGAGAAAGGAGCATTCAGAGATCTTAATCGTGTAGCTGCCAAACCTGGATATTTACATAGCAGCCTCCTTCTCTGAAAGGTCCCCACAGCTTCTGTAATGGGATTAAACGGTAAATCTAGTTTTTTCGCATGTGTCTCGTTAACCGAGTTTGGAAATTATATGATGTGGAGTCTCCAGGACTTTCTGAGTCCACCACATATTGCACTGGGACCACAGGTTTTTCGAAATACCACACGAAGAAATGGAGCTCCATCTTTTCTGTGGTTTCCTAAGAAATAAGTTTCACTTTAACAACAGTCAGTGGGATGCTGATGACCGGTTAGGAGGAGACCAATTCAGCTTCCTTCCTGGCAAGCTCGTCAGCAATTTCATTTCCCTCTATGTTCCTACGTCCTGAAACCAATATCAGGGAAATGTTACCAGCACACCTAAGAGATTTAATCTCCTTCTTACAAGAGTTGACTAGTTTGGATCTGCACCATGGCGTCGTAGTGTCTTGTTCGCAGTTTGACTATAGAAAATAATGTTAATATCTCCCTTGCTCCCACGTTCCCTACGCGTTTTGCATACCTGCAGGATCGCAAAGACTTCTGCCTAAAACCACTAGCAATATTCGATAGATAAATTGGCTGATTTAGAGAAAACGATTCTCTGCTCCGAATCCCCATTTCATCTGGAAGCGGTCAATTAAAACAGAGGTACCAGCTTCGGTGCAGATTTTCCCCTCGTTCCAATCCTGCCTGCTTAGAAAGATTGCTCTGGCACGACCCTCAAACTCCTGTTTGCGGATAGAGCGATCTGTACGCAGTTCGGAAGAAAACGGTCTTAAATGCCTAAAAATGATACCATATCCCTTGAGAGGTTGCCTTCAGAGGCCAACCTCCTTTAACTTGATTGCATTTTGATCAGCGATGGAAGTAAAGTAAAAATCGATGGGAGTTCAGTGCAAAACAACATTCAGAGCAGCACTGGTGCAAGTTCTACATGATCTGGTGATGCCAATGCATGACATCCTTTGCACTCCTTCCAGTTTAGTGATATTATAGCCCTTTGGAAGAGCATCGCACCAAGCCAAACATCCATACGCTAAAATTGGCAGAACCACTACGTTGGACATCTACAGCAGGACCGGTGGCTTGAGCTCCCATTTTCTACCGAACATAGATTTGCCGGAGTAGAAAACTATACAGTCCATCTTTACCCGATTTTCAATGTGCAGCTTCCAATAGAGTTTGGAGTCAATTACGACTAACTTCCGATGAAAGTGAAACAACATAGTTATTTAATTTGCGAAGTCTAAAGTGTGAATGTTTATACTTTCCGGTAAATAGCACCAGTTTTGTTTTGATAGAGTTGACCGTTGAGAGGCAGCAACTGGCAACCCAGCGACTGAGTATAGCCTTTCCAAAATCTCTGCCATGACTGAGTGAAACGGGCACAACACAATTAGACCACCTTATCGACGTATGCTTTTACTTTACCCCACCTCTCATAAAGGAATTTAATAAATATTTCAAGAAATGTTTGCCTTTTTGTAATAAAATGTTTTTGTTTCCAGTATTAAAAAAAACAACTCGCTCTTTGAAATGATAGTTAGAGAATTGGAGGCTAAGCCAAATCTGACAAGAGGTGATCCGGTATTCGGAGCTGAAAAACTCCCATCTAATGCTCAGAGGGGCAAAGTAGTCAATAAATTAAATGCGTTTGGGCCTCTGCAAAGATTCGGGGGTTGAATGGAAAAAGGTGAGTGTGAGCCCGGTACGAACTCGGTAATGTCTGTTACTTTCGGTAGCAAATTCGTCATTTATTAATATGAATATATAGGAGGAATGAAGTTCTCATCCGAGGCTTGTAACATGTTTTCATTGGGGGGGATTTTTAAGTGGTAGGTCCCAAACCAAGCGCTCAGCCAGCTTTCCTGGAATGCTTCGCCTTCTCACGTTGGCTCACTCCCAAACGGGTATTCGGAAGCTACACAGAGGATACTTGGGCTCATCACGGAAGTTGTGAGCTGCTTGAACCATATGCAGAAAAATTGTCCTGGCCACTCCCAAGTGAATGGCAATTAGTAATTTTCCCTACTTGCGTGGACTTCTACAAATGGAACCATTCTCCACCCTCCTCTCCTCTCTCGACGAACAAAACTAGCACTCTACAAGGCTCTCATCAGGCCCGTCCTAACGTATGGCGCAGAAGCGTGAACGATGAAGCGACGCTTGGAGTGTTTGAGAGAAAGATTCTGCGCAAGATTTTTGGACCTTTGCACGTTGGCTACAGTGAATGTCGCAGGTGATAGAACGATGAGCTGTATGAGCTTTACCACGGCATAGACACAGCGCAGCGAATAAAGATCCACGGCTACGTTGGCTGGGTCATGTCGTCCGAATGGATACAAACGCTGGTGGTAGGAGCGGAATAGGAAGGTTTCCTCTGCGTTAGAAAGATCAGGTGGAGAAGGACTTGACTTCACTTGGTGTGTCCAACTGACGCCTGTTAGCACGAGAAAGAGACGACTGGCGTGCTTTGTTAAACTCGGCCAAAGTCTCGTAAGCGGTTATCGCGCCAATTAAGAAGAAGAAGAAGATAGGAGGAATGAGCCATGTCAAGGACATCCAAAACCAGCAACAGCAGCAACACCACAAATCGTAAAAAATACGGGAAATCGTATTGGAACCATGTGCATATTCGGTGCAATATTTATCACTATGGATGAGACTTTGGTATATGGTCATGATCCTAAAGCAAAGCAAGTAGCAAAAGAGTGGTGTCAACCTGGTGCGTCGTCTCCGAAACAAGTTCACGTTTATAAATCGGCCAATTTTTGGGATGCGAAAGAAATTGGGTTATTTGCAAACCGATTAAGTAAGAAATTCGGAATATTATTTTAACCTTTTAGACCAGATTAACGAAAAAAATTCGGGAATAAAGAAACCGTTTGCAAAAGAAACTAATTATTTTTCATCAGGACAATGCACCGAGTCCCAAAATCATTTTGACAATCACTAAAATCCATGAATTAAAGTTCGAATTTTTGGAACATCCAAGAGTATTAACCAGATTTGGCCCCTAGCGTCGTCCATGAGTTTCCAGACCAAAAAAATGCATGCGTGGAAAGTATTGTTCATCAAATGATGAGGTCAAAACAGCTGTGGAAGCATATTTTACAGCCCTTCCAGGTCACTTCACTTCAGGGATGGAATTCAGCCAGCCAAGCAGTTGAAACTTTCGTCTTCGTTCTGAACTTATAGGCTTGACACTGATACTCTATACTGTGCTCAAGCATGAACAAAAGTAGTGTTGACTAATATTTGGGTACAAAAAATAATTACATACTAAACGGACCAGATTAAACTGCTCTAAATAAAGGCACACTGATGGTGCAGCCGAGTCATGAAATGGATATGTAAATATTTGCAGCTTTAAATGCTTTACGTATTAATTAGCATAATTGCTTCGCAAGTATTTAGTTTGCATTTACAACGTCTATTGTTCTACATTTTTCTTAATTCGCCATCAGAGTAGCCAATAACAATGCTAAAGGAACATTTGGCCGGACAACAACAACGTGAAAGGACAACATACCCGTACATTTCGCTGATATCCTTATCGCACTGCAATGACAATAATAATCACAGCAGCAGCAGCAGCACGACAACAAGAGCAACAATAGGAGGCGCAGATTGGATGTTGTAACCAACGAAGACACTTGGTCGCCTTAAGTGGACGCTTAAAGACTGCCTAAGAATCAGGCAGACGAGAACAAACACATCGCACACACATACACACACACACACATGTATGTATGCGCAAATTCATATTATGTACGTCTGCTAGTCATGCCAATATTCGGGACTTAACTCAGCTCGGGATTTAATTTTCAGTCCCGGATTCCGGGACTGTGCCGAAATCCCCAAATGATAGAAAAAATATAAAAAAAATGTGAGCCGTCATGGAACGCCTGGCAGATGTGAAACATCGTGTGTGTACAAGTAATATGCATAAAAGATAATATTATTACAGGAATTAAATATAGCCTAATGAAAAAATTAAGTATTACGAATTTCTTACAGAAAGTGGTAACTTTATTTAATAAACGTTTATTTACATGTGATATCAAAATTCGATATTAATATCAAGCCACAATTTAAATATTTTCATCTGTGACTTCAGTAATGGTTATATTCGATGTTTCCTCTGCCGGTATTACTGTGACGATTGGTCGTTGATAACTAAAGTACGTTACAAAAGTATTGGATGAAATATTATCAAGATATCTCACAAATACAGCATCTATTGTTGTTCCATATTTGGTAGTAGATTCTCTTGGATTGTTGTTGATTTGCAATTGAAATTCTTTTTGAAGTGTGCTTTGAGTGCTGAAATTTTTTGAATTTTCATGTGGCGCAAAATTAATCATCCGGTTTTTTATTTGAAAATTATCAAATAAAATTAAAAAAAAAATTAAAAAAAATGATTTTGAGTGATGGAATTTTTGAATTTTCAGGTGGCGCAAAATTAATCATCCAGTTTTGTATTTGCAAATTTTTCAATAAAATTAAAAAAAAATTAAATAAAAAAATAACTTTGAGGGATGAAATTTTTTGACGTTTCTGGTGGCGCAAAATTAATTTTCCAGTTTTTTATTTGAAAATTATTAAATAAAATTAAAAAAAAAATTTAAAAAAAATGACTTTGAGTGAAGAAATTTTTTGAATTTTCAGGTGGCGCAAAATTAATCATACAGTTTTGTATTTGCAAATTATTAAATAAAATTTAAAAAAAAATTAAATAAAAAAATGATTTTGAGTGATGGAATTTTTGAATTTTCAGGTGGCGCAAAATTAATCATCCAGGTTTGTATTTCAAAATTATTAAATAAAATTAAAAAAATAATACATAAAGAAATTATATTGAGTGATGACTTTTGACCTTTACTCCCGCCATTGTTTGTCTGTTTTTATACAGCAGCTCTACACTTCACAAATTTCAATTATGATTGACGTACTGCACTATTTGTAAAAAATATAAATAATCCGACAGCATGATTAATTTTGTGTCACTTTGTATGATAATCAAAATGTGTCTTTAAAATATGCCTTCCTCCATAGGCTTACACTTTTTATTCAATTTCAACTTCTGCGCATTACGAGCAGGCATATCTCGAATTTAATTATTAAATAAGTTTGCACTTTTCATTTTGAATTAATAAAGCAATAAATTGCAAAATAGTTCCACTTAGTTTAAATAATTGAGTAATGAAACTTCTTTCTGCTGTGGCTCTGCTTTCTGTGACCTTTTGATATTTTTCAACTCAAACACTGACCTTCGTCATTTCTTCGCACAGAGAGCGCGCCTCAAAGGTGCCCACTCTAGCCGGCCTTCCAGTTTCCCATGAATTCTCTGTAATCGATTTCCTATTATCTACATAGCAAATTACCGAACACATTCAAAAACACATAACGCACCAACATTTACTAAGCCCTCACGAGCATCGAACTTGCCGCTCTTTAGCAACTCTACATTTGTCTCTCTAACATGGCACACATACTAACACACTTTAACCCACATCATTTGTGAGTTGTTCCTTTGAAATTGGCATAGCACTTCTCATACTTCTACACATAAAATATATATATGTATACCTTAGTATAGCGTGCCGACCCGTCGCACGGCAAGCGTCGCCACTCCAACGATTCGGTTTACAAGTGAGCCTACAGATGTTTCACATAAAAAATGTTTTCTAACAGTAGTCAGTTCGGTAATGCCCAGGTTCAAAGCTCGGGGCATGAAACCAATATTAAAGAAATGGTTTTCTAATAAAGGTCGCCTCAGAGTAGGCAATGGCAAATACTTGATTGTATATCTGCCATGAAAAAACTCTTCATAAAACTCCCATCTCCCATCTGTCGTGCTGAGGCGACATGCAGGTGCCTCCAATGTTGCAAATAAAGCATTTCTTTGTCTAAGAACGACAGAAATTGTGTTGAAAATTTTAGTAATTGGATTTGATGAAAAAAAATGTACTCAACAAAACCGGGATTTGAACCAACGTTTCTTCAGTTTTTAGAATTCGAATAAGGCCGAGTTCCTGATATCCCGGGACTTACATCTCTAGTAGACATATACAAAATATCCTACTGGCTGCTGGAATGCAATTTGCGCCTGCGCAATAAATAGCACCTCGATAGCAGGCTACACAGTCGACTGAGCATTGAGTAGTTGTGGAGAGAAGTGAAGTGTCGCTCTGCTTGTTAGCCAACAATTTATGCCATTTTTGAACAATTGTTGTTCATTTTGCACAGGTTGGTGGTGTAAATTTTAATTTGGTTATTGATGTTGTGTCAATGGTGCTAGTGGTTGATGGCAAATGGCGAATGGTGAATGGTGAAAAGCGGCGGGGTGTGCAAAAATGTCGATGGTAAAAATATAATTGGGTAAAGGAATGCATTAGGATAAGTTAACAGTGAGCAAAGTGTTAAGCTTGTGTGAATTGAAAAGCCTTCAAGCTCGATTTTCAGAAGGTATTTTGTCGATAGTTGTATGCATACATACATACTTTTATTTTAGCTTCAAAAAGGTGAATCGATTTTTAAGAATAGTCTCCTTATCAAAAATTGTTTACCGTACTAATGCCTTAGTTCCTTTAACAAATACATATTCACTGTGTTATGGATATGTCTTGATGAGACCTCAAAGATCTTATTCGAAAAATTGTAAAATCCATTAGAAGATAATGCATCCAATATCTGACTAAATGTATAGCAGCAAGTCAATTAGAGAACGGCAGAACATCGATTTGAAGGGCCCAGCCGAACATTTTAAAGGATTCAAGAATCACAGGGTCCGGCACTCGAAGTGTAACCTACTTCAGACTGCTCGCGCAGCTGATTTACGGTCATCATCTAGTTGGCTAAATGGCAGTTCAGAGTATTGTTTACAAGCGCGCGGAAGCATTTTGCTGAGAATGAATGCGATAAAAGAAAATCAATAATGGATTTCAAACGTAAAAGTGTGATTGCATTATATTTGGCTGGAAAATCAACACCAGCGATTGTTCGTGAGATCGAGTACCCTAAAGGAAATAAAGGATTTGTTTATCGCACCATTACTCGTTACAATGACACTGGTGGCATCGCGAAACGTCATGGAGGTGGTCATCAAAAGGCTGCAACGTCACGAGAAATGGTTCAAAAAAAGAAGAAGCGAGTTGGGCGAGATCCACGACGAAGTGACAATCAAATGGCGAAAGAACTGAAAATATCTGACCGAAGCATCCGCTGCATACTGAAAATTGATCTCAAAGTTAAGCCTTATAAGGTCTAAGCTTGACCCAAAGCGGTCAATTTTCGAACCCTGTGTTTTCTGATGAGACAATTTTTCAAATTGAGCAACTCGTAAACTCCCAAAACGATAAGGTTTACTTGACCGACCGTTAATACGAGAATTTGATTCACTGATTGGCCATCAGGAGGCAGCACCCGCCACAGGTATTGGATTAAGCCGCTGTAACCGCAGATGGGAGTTCTCCAATCGGTTTCATCGACTCTGGCGTCAAGGTTGGCGCGTGCACCCCTTTTGGGTGTTTAGCTGAGCTCCTCTTCCTATTTGTGGAATGTGTCTTGATATTGTTCCACAAATGGGCCTACAGTTTTAAGCCGACTCCGAACGGCAGATATTTTTTTTATGAGGAGCTTTTTCATGGCAGAAATACCCTCGGCGGTTTGCCATTGCCTGCAGAGGGGCGATCGTTATTAGAAAAAATCATTTTGGTGTTTCATGAAGGTTCGAACCTATTTTCTCTCCGAATTCCGAATGGTAGTCACGCACGAACCCATTCAATTACGGTCGAGCGTGACTTAGAGGCAGTAAATCCTGGCATGAGGTTGGGTTAGACTAGAATACACAAGACCCAGTGTTATGTTTTATTAATACTTCCTGATCAGCATAGGAAGTTATTGCTGAATAGATCTTTACACCTACTGGTTTTAGTAGAGCACGAAATGAGATGAGATGATCAGCTGTCTATGTTTATATTTTTTTCCTACTTCATGTAGTATCGCCGTCGTTGGCTTTCTTCTAGTATGAATTCTCCGAAGCTTCATCTCAATACCACTCTTAGACGCTTAAATTTTGTTTCCAAACACAATCCGTAAAGCTTATGCCTCCGTAATGGCGAACTTCTGATAAGGGTTTGTCCACCCCCTATTTCAAAATTCAGCTCATGCTAGCAACTTGTGAATTTCCAAATATAAGTAATTTTTGACGGAGCCTGAATGTACTCTCCGAACTTGGCAGAAAATATAAATCAGTTCCATCCTCGCTGGAGATTAGACATGAGGAACTTTGACAGAATATACGTAAGCAAGCATGTAAGCACTCTGAGAAAATGGAGCTGGTGCTATTTAGCAGCAAAAATATGAACCTCTGACCTTTAGACTTCCCATATTTAATAACCAAAAATATGGTCGACCTTTAGACTTCCCATATTAAATTACCACGTTCTTCCGGTTTCATCGGAAGTTAGGTATCTTCGAGTGATACTTGACTTCAAACTCCATTGGAAGTAAAGCCGGGTAAATAGAGCCAGTATAGTTTTTTTATCCTGCAAAAAATGGAGACTCAATCCATCGGATGTATAAGTGGTTCTGCCAATTTTAACGTATGGACGCCTGGTTTGATGGGAAGCTCTTCGTCAGGCCTATAATATCACTAAACTGGGGAGTGTGCAAAGGACGACATTTATTGCAGAACTTGCCCCAGTGCTGCCCTGAATGTCGTTTTGCACTACTTCCCATTGGCTTTTGCGTTATTTCCATTGCTGCTCAGCACCGTATTTCTCTACACTTCGTACAGATCTCTCTATCCACAAACCGGAGTTTGAGGGTCGTGGCATGGCAATATTTTTAAGTAGGCACGATTGAAACGAGGGGCAAATCGGTACCGATGCTGGTACACTGGCCTTTACTGAGAACTCCAAGGTGGAATCGGGAGTCGGAGCAGGGATTTTCTCTAAATTAGCTAATTTAACCATCTCTTTTAAACTGCCGAATACTGCTAGTGTTTTTCAAGCAGAAGTCTTCGCGATCCCACAGCCATGCAAAATACTTAGGGACTCCCACGTTCCACAGGGAGAGATATCTTTTCCGATAGTCAAGCCGCGATCAAGGCACTGCCGACGACATGCTGGAGATCCAAATTAGTTAACTCCTGTAAGGAGGAGATCAAATATCTTAGGTGTGAAGGTAAAATTTCTCTGATCTGGGTTCCAGGATATAGGAAATGAAATTGCTGATGAGGTTGGCAGGAAGAGGATTGAATTGGTCTTAGAGACCTCCTTCCCGGTCATCGGCATCCCACTGACTGTTGTTAAAGTGAAATATTTCTCAGGAAAGCGCAGAAAAGATGGAGCTCCATTTCTTCGTGTGCTATTGCGAAAACCCTGTGGCCCCAGTACAATAGATGCAGTACTCAGAAAGTCCTGGAGACTCCACGCCAGTAAATTTCCAACTTGTAGCTATATTTACCGGCCATTGAACAATCGGCTCACAGGCGAGGCTTAACTTAGATAATTTGGAAAAGTTTTTTTGTGTAATAAAATAGACGTGTCGTATTTTTCACTAACCACATAAAGGATTGTCATTTAAGGTACATTTTTCCTATTTCTTGGATCTGCAGCCATAAGTGAAGTGTCGCTTTTATTACCAATCTTCATGAACTCCTTCTTCTGCGCTTCACTTCGTACAGCAACAACGAAGTGTATGCATACATCCATACATACATAGCCACATGTAATTTATCTGTGGTACTCAAAACTTTCAGTGGCATTTAGTGCATTTAGCTGCCAATGACTGCTAATGGGCGGAAGAAAATCAAAGGAAATCTCACTCAAAGAAAGACTGAATGGCACAATATGTAAATAGTGGAGCAGGGCACATCGGTTGCAGGCTCTGTGGAAAAGTAGACCGCCCCATTAAACCACAAAATTTATTACTGCGCCTAAATCACAGCAAACAACTTCATCAACACAGGCACGAGAGCGGCAAGCATACTGAGTGTGTGTGTGCGTGTGTGTAAGTGTTCGCAATTGGTGAGACTCAATTCTCGTATGCACAAACTATATATACACACACATATACATACATATGTACACATATGAATGAATGCACTCACAGTGATTAAATGATGAAGTGTTTGAAGCGGCAGCAGCAGCAGCAGCAGCAACAACAACAGTATCATCGGTAGGAAAAGTTTTGCACTTCATAATACTGGAAGCGGCAGCGCATTGGTGCAGTCCATTAATTTTCAAGTGCAACATTTTATTGGCGTATGACACAACCTTATGTTGCTGTCGACAGTAATGATGATGATGACGACGATGACGACGACGACGAGGACTACGACGAAGACGTTGTCACATGTGTCACCAAAAGCCAGCCAAGCGAATAACCAAACGGGCGAGTGACTGATCAAGCTGTTCCAAGCATTTTGAACGTTCAACACTTGAGATCGCATTAGGGAAATTTTTGGTATGTAAAATGTGACAGCAAAGAATGCCACTTATGTATGTATGTTCGTATGTACGTAGGTACCATACGTGTGTGCCTAGTGCTAAGGTGAATCCAACAACAAGCGCACTAACGGTGGCAGCTATTAAATTTTTCACAAAACAGCTCAAAATGTGAATGGGGAAATGTTGAAAAGTATAGTAAAATTCTATAAAAAGGGGATATTCACACCACCACCCAGCATTTAAGAAACAAATGATCAATGTTGTAGGATGTGGCCGGTATATAACCCATTACATTAATATTCTTAAACAGAACCCAGTTGGCATTTCTGGTGGGGGTTCTCTAATAAGGAACTTCTGACATGCACAGATTCCCATGGGCGGCCTGTAAACATGTTGCTCTGTATTGCCTTTCTAAAGAAATTTCTGCTGCAGCTGAATTCGGAGTTCTTTACTCAAATGCATCCCTGTTCAAAATAAGAAACCATTTAAAGACTATAAAAAACGCAATAAATTTTCTAATTTTTTTGCAATATCAATCACTCTTCTTATTTAATTTAATTACTATTCTCAATGCAGAAGCGTACAAAAAAAACTATAAATCATAGTGAAAAGATTCCAGGGGTATGTCCAATATCAGACCATTAATAGGCTCTCAGCGGTTTTGAAGCGACCAGCTGATTAGCTGACGTCACATGGTTTTTTTTCATAAGCGTTGGTTAGCGCGCTACCCTCAAGTGGCCTTTCGAAACCAGACAGAGCCTGATTATTTCCATTACCTCTCGTCGCGGAACTACCATCAAGTAAAGCATTTCCAATAACAGGTGTTATTATGATTAACGATTTTTTATGCCCGGAATTGAATGATATTGATCTGGGCAGCGTTTATTTTCAACAAGACGGCGCTACGTGCCACACAAATAACGAAACCATTGATCTTTCACGGGAAAAGTTACCGGCCCGTGTTATCTCCCGAAGAGGTGATCACAATTGGCCACCGAGATCTTGTAATTTGACACCTTGTGACTTTTTTCTTTGCGGGCACGTGAAAGAGAAGGTCTACGAAAACAACGCAGAGTCAGTACAAGACCTCACAGATGGAATTCGTAAGGCTATCGAGGACATAGGGCAGCCACTTTCCAATTCGGTTATAAAAAATTCCATGAAAAGGATATTGCCCTGTAAGCGTTGTCGTGGTGGTCATTTCCCTGATGTTATTTCCCACTATTAACGGCATACCTTCCTCTTTATAATGAAATAAACATCCGATCAATTATTTTGAAAAATAGCATTTTTCTTTTAATATCAAAATAACACCTCTTATTGGAAAACCCTTTATAGTTCGCGGAGAGGAAAGGCGATTAGCTGGCGCTTCTGTGTCGCAGTCTTCCCAGACGCCTCATCTCTTTCATAATCGCGGCCACTAATTCGCATGCCGCATTCCACTCTTCACTTTTCCTCCGAGCGCTGCATATGATGCCCAAATGCTTCCGACAAAGGAGGTTCTCTAAAAGTTCTATGAAGTTTTTCTTTTGCAGAACGGAAGCGCGAGTATGTGAAGAGTATGTGATGAACGTCCTCTATAACGTTTTCGTCGCAGTAGTCGCAATATATGTATAATTACACCTTTTTTGGGTGTTTGGCCGAGCTCCTCCTCCTATTTGTGGCGTGCATCTCCTCCTCCTATAGTGCGCACAACAGGTGGTTAGACTGTAGACCTCGAAAACATGATACATGATGCGTTTGGGCGCCCTAATCGGTGCACCATACAAAATTTCGCTTTTCACGGCATTAGCCAGAAGCTGACGGCGATTTTGTTTTGGTCCTCTGTTTAGCTTCAGCCCCGACAGCGCCGTCGTGATGGTGGATGCTTTTTGGTTGGCATACTCGAAGTGTGCTTTGAAAGACAGTCTTTTATCTATCATTAATCCCTAAGTTTTTGATTGTGGGAACGGTCGATATGTTGAAATCTTCGATTCTAAAGAGACCTCTTCTGGTTTTTTTCGGCTGGATATAAAGACTGCTTTGGCCTTTTGTTGCGCTTATTCTAGATTATTTTGTGCTAGCCAAGATTGTAAGTTTAGGACCGCAAGGATCGCTTTGTTGTGGATTTCGCTTAGATTTTTAGCCTTTACCACAACGGCAATGACGTCGGTAAAGGCAATTACTTTAATTCCCTCTGGAACCCTGGCACGGAAAACACCATCGTACATTGTATTCCACAGCAATGGTCCAAAAACCGAGCCCTGTGTAACGCCACTTGTTATTTTAACTTTTTTTCGTCCCTTTTATGACGTCACATGGGTCATGGCAACGATTTGTTTACGAAAAAACAGAAATTGTGTTGGTAATATACGAAAAAAATCAACGCTTATTTTACTTCGTTACCGTCTGAACTGATGTGACCAACGACTGATTAGACAAGTGTGTGATGGTCAGCCTCTGTCCGTTACCGGATGTTTCGTTGTGCAGACTGAATTTACCGACTGTGGGAACAAAAATTTCCTCGTGGTGGTGGCAGCGTTCATAGGAACGTTCCAGGTGCTCATAGAAGGAATCGGTGTGCGCATCGTCCTTTTCTTCTATCAAGGCGCGGGTGCAACTCAGCGAGAGGTGGAAGAACCTCGCTTTGATGCGGGTTAATGCGAGACGCTCGTCCACCGGAGTGAGCGTAAGTATTTGGCGACGAAGTCTCTATCTCACTATAAATCCAACACCGAATTTGTGCTCCTTTACATGGCAGCTCTAGTAGGCGTCGCAAAGTCCAATGTTTTCTTGACTTGCGCTATCCAACGCAAACCAACCAAAAAAACTGTCAAATGCCGATTGAGTCATAACACCTCCTAATTCGATGCTGCTTTGAGTTCACCATAACTTTTCGTAAAATTGCTATAACTCGCTCAATTTCGCCCCGATAAGCCTGACTTTTCGGCAGGTTATTGCAAAGGCGTCAAGCTTTCTAACATGCAAAAATGATAAAAAATCGATTGTAAACCAACAAAAGGTATCTTCCCCATTAAGTTCCAGGTGCATGCCATTAGTTCCCTAGTTCGTTGGCATTGGTCATCATCAGTGCAGGTAGTTCTCATCCGAGTCTTTGTTTTCCTTTTCATTGGGGGGTGGATAGGGGAATTTTACGTGGAGGGTCCCAAGCCCAGCGCAGACGTTGCTTCGCCTTCTCACATTAGCTCGCTCTTGATCGAATACTCGGAAGCTACGCAGAGGATACTTGGACGAGGCCCGGAAGTTATGAGCTGCTTGGACTATATGCAGAGGAATCGTCCTGGCTACACCCAAGAGAATGGCGATCAGGGACTTTCACCGCTTGCGTCTGGGATGCAACTGGGATGCTATGTAATTACCAAGTGTAATTACCAGTGCCTGTGTTTGTAAATTTGTAGGCATGTAGGTACATCAGCGGAGCGGTGTGATTTCCAAATCAATGGTTCAGCGCCTGCGTGCCACCCACCAGCGGCATTTGTAATGATCTTGAAGTACAAAAGAATGCACACACACACACATACTTTAAAATGTTTATGTGTGTATGCACATAAGTACATACATAAGTATCTATGCATATTGAGCAGTAGCGTTGTTAACGTGACAGCCTACAAATGAACATAAATCAATGCAACTCAAGAGCTGCTGCATAGCGGACATTCCGAAGTGCAATTGCACATTGATTTGTGTGCTTGTGTGGCACAACTTATGTATGTAGTTTCCCCACATACTATATCGTACTTATGTTCAAGAGCATACACACATACATACACATGTGCGCACCACTCCACAAAATTTCAGTGATATATGGCGAGCGCTAATGTTGTTAATGAAACAACGCAATTACAGATTGCCACTCTATTAAGCAGAAGTTGAGAACTGAGAATTGCATGAGTAAAGGATCGCTTTATTCTCGATTGTTAGTTGTTGTTTTTTGTTTTTTTGTTTTTTTGACGAAGGGGCGGCAGCAACAGCCAAAGTGGCAGCGAAATTAAATGCGGCTCATTAATTATCGCCCCAAATGCATACCTACGACGAGTATTTACGACCGCACCTACACATGTATGTATGTGTGTGTTTGTATACTCAATGTCGTGCATTAATGCTTTTATTTGTTTTTATGCATGCAAATGGGGAGATCAGTGCGCATCATCTCCTCGTGTTGGTTGTGGGTTGTGCGTATAATAAAAACAGAAACTTAAAGAGGCATTTAAAAGTTGAAAACAAATACCGAAATCGTTTGTCGTGGCTTTAATGATAGACTAAAGAAAATATAAATGGAGATAATTGCAATGATCTTAAGTGTTCGCAAATGCTGTTAAATGGATGAAAATACCAATGATTGGGGAAAAGTTGAAAATAAATTTTTTTCCGCAGAAACTCTAATTACATATTTTATTGTCACACATTAGTTAAGTCAATCACTCAATAGCAAATGAAAAAGTATCAAAATTTTAAGTTTAGTATTCGAATCTAAAACTAACTTTACTAAGAACACTGTAATAGTTTAAGAAACAGTATAATTAATAAAAATCGACTTCAGCCTGCTGATTTGTTGGAAATGGAACAAAATCTTTTTTCTTTCATTCTTTATTTGCAAATTCTTAATACAGAATGAAGCGATCACAGTAATAAATTGTTCATTAATTTTAACACAAATGTGATAAATAATGCTTTCTTCTTTTTTACATTTAGCAAAACTATAAAATATTCGATATAATATTGTGGTAATTGTCTCTTCTTGTTTTTGTTGTTTTAACAGTAATAAATAGGTAATTGTCTCTGCTTCGGGCTGCTTCAACCAATTGCCCAATAGTCCTTAATCCTGTCCTCTCTCTGATGTGACGTAGCCAAGGCATTTGCGCCCTTCCAATTCCACGTTTTCCTTCGATCTTACCTTGCACAATCAAATGTAACAACAACAATTTAGGGCCACGCATAATATGAGCAAAATATGCGGTTTTGCGGAGCTTTATCGTTAATAACACAGCTCTCTATCTTTTCTAAGTTTCGTTAAGATTTCTTTGTTACTAACTTTGTCTGTCCACGATAATTTCATCATCCGCCGGTAGCACCACATCTCAAACGCCTCTAATTTATTCATACTCGTAACCTTTAGTGTCCATGCTTCCACACGGTACAACAAAACAGACCACATGTAACATTTAAGGTACCAAAGACGTAATTTTATGTTCAAGCTTTTATTGGAAAGAACTTTCCTATAATTGAAGAAAGCTTCCCTCGCTACCTCAATCAGACAGCAAATTTCTCTGTCATTTGTCCATGTTTCGCTGAGCCAACATCCTTGGTACTCAAATCGGGATACTCTTTGGATCGGATTGTCTTTTTGGATGATTATTTGTTGAGAGTTTTTTGAAGCAACCATGAATTTTGTTTTTTGGGTATTAATAGTTAGGCCGTATTTCAAACTTTTTCCGCTAATTTTGTCAGCCAATATTTTGGTGTCATCGGCAAATCGAGGAACAAGAACTTCAGTACATACGTACATATAATAGAATGCCCAAAAAGCACGGATCCACTGGATTTAATCCACGTATGTACTCTTAAAGGTAATGTTAACCAGGCATTGGGAAAACGTTTATTAATGACTAGCATCACCCAGTGGGCTTCGCACCACCATACATAAAATGTTTGTTTTATATCGCAAGAAATTTTTCATATTAAGTTTTCTTTATAGAACTCGTAAAATGTTTAAACAGTTGAATTAGTTGATTTTTTTCATTCAACATACTTTCTAAAGATGTCACAATAGCCTTTTCTGTACTTTTTTAAAATTTGATTGTGGTGGTCACCTATATACAGGTAAGGTACCGGTTCAAACACATCCTAGGGTTATCCAGGTCCACGTTTTGGTCTATATCTCGAGACCCTAGTTACGGAGGGGCATTAAAAATACTCTATACTATAGAATCATCAGCAGCTTCCATTTGCTACCCATATTGTACAAACACATCCTAGGGTTACCCGGGTCCACGTTTTGACCTATATCTCGAGACCCTATCTACCAATAGGTATTCAAACTATACGGAAACCATCTTCAATACCTACTTAACAATGTGTGTAAGTTCGGTTTAATTCGGTTTAAAGACACGGCGGGTCCACGTTTTGGCATATATTTCGAGACCCTAGTCATCAATAGGTATGAAAATTAACCCGTATTAAAGCACTTAACCACAGCTTTCATTTGATATCCATATTGTACAAACATATTCTAGGGTCCACGTTTTGGTCTCTATCTCGAGACCCTAGTCACAGAGCGGATGGAAATACTCTGAACTAAAGCATTCACCAACAGCTTCCATTTGATACCCATATTGTACATACACATCCCCAGGTTACCCGGGTCCACGTTTTGACCTATATCTCGAGACCGTATCTACCAATAGGTATCCAAACTATACGGAAACCATCTTCAATACCTCCTTAACAATGTGTGTAAGTTTGGTTTAATTCGGTTTAAGGACACGACGGGTCCACGTTTTGGCATATATTTCGAGACCCTAGTCATCAATAGGTATGAAAATTAACCCGTATTAAAGCACTTAACCACAGCTTTCATTTGATATCCATATTGTACAAACATATTCTAGGGTCCACGTTTTGGTCTCTATCTCGAGACCCTAGTCACAGAGCGGATGGAAATACTCTGAACTAAAGCATTCACCAACAGCTTCCATTTGATACCCATATTGTACATACACATCCCCAGGTTACCCGGGTCCACGTTTTGACCTATATCTCGAGACCGTATCTACCAATAGGTATCCAAACTATACGGAAACCATCTTCAATACCTCCTTAACAATGTGTGTAAGTTTGGTTTAATTCGGTTTAAGGACACGACGGGTCCACGTTTTGGCATATATTTCGAGACCCTAGTCATCAATAGGTATGAAAATTAACCCGTATTAAAGCACTTAACCACAGCTTTCATTTGATATCCATATTGTACAAACATATTCTAGGGTCCACGTTTTGGTCTCTATCTCGAGACCCTAGTCACAGAGCGGATGGAAATACTCTGAACTAAAGCATTCACCAACAGCTTCCATTTGATACCCATATTGTACATACACATCCCCAGGTTACCCGGGTCCACGTTTTGACCTATATCTCGAGACCGTATCTACCAATAGGTATCCAAACTATACGGAAACCATCTTCAATACCTCCTTAACAATGTGTGTAAGTTTGGTTTAATTCGGTTTAAAGACACGACGGGTCCACGTTTTGGCATATATTTCGAGACCCTAGTCATCAATAGGTATGAAAATTACCCCGTATTAAAGCACTTATCAACAGCTTTCATTTGATACCCATATTGTACATACACAACCAAAGGTTACCCGGGTCCACGTTTTGACCATTTTCCCGGCAATTATTCGAATTTTTCTCACCTTTTAAACCTTCCCTAGACCTCCACGAATAATTCAAGACCAAGATAAGATAAATCCGTTCAGCTGTTCTCGAGTTTTAAGCGAATATAGGGACAGATTTTCACATTTATATATATAGATTTACTTTTGGATTTTCAGAGAACTCAGGAGTTGCAAATTGTTGAATTGGTGATTCAAGTGATTGGTGGCAAGTGAGAGGAGATCATACGAATTTTCGGGAGGAAAGGACAAACTCCCTAGTCTGCCTTTATCCCAGACTCTTAATCCAGTGCCGCGTGAGTTCCCTGTCCTCCCAGTCTTTAATAAATTCTCTTATGAGGGCTTGGTGAGCCCACAAAAGAATTCTCATCCATGGAACTTTGAAATAGCGCCTAATTTCGCCAAACAGTCCTCCTGTTCGCGACCGTCATTACCTTCATTTCCTGGTACCCAGCCTAACAAAATTTTGTCTCCCCAGAAGGAGATTAGGGATTGCTTTAATGGCCACACCAGACGACGCATTTGTAACCCCACCTCACCTACCAAAAAAAACCAAAAAACAGCATTCCTCAACGAATTTGGATGTCATCATGTAACACGGCAGTGCGAACAAAACTGTCTGACTACCAGATGCGCTTTGAAGCTGTGCTTCTTTCAAGGCATTCTCTGTCACAAATTTTTTTATGCCGTGGATTTCCGGCCGAGTCCAATTCAATGTATGGCTATAAATATATATACATATATATAATTGGCGCTTACGCCATTTTTGGGTGTTTGGCCGAGCTCCTCCTCCTCTTTGTGCCATGCGTTTTGATGTTGTTCTACAAATGAAGGGACCTACAGTTTCAAGCCGACTCTGAACGGCAGATATTTTTTATGGGGAGCTTTCTCATGGCAGAAAAATACTCGGAGGTTTGCCATTGCCTGCCGAGGGGCGACCGCTATTAGAAAAAACTTTTTCTTAATTTTAGTCTTCCACCGAGATTCGAACCTAGGTTCTCTCTGAATTCCGAATGGTAGTCACGCACCAATCCATTCGGCTACGGCGGCCCGATCTAACATAGTTATCTTAAAATTACTTGAGATCCCTAGCACAGGAGTTACGAGATCGCGCAATTGCACTACATTTCTCACACAGGATTGTTTATGATTTTCTTTGCAATTTTCTTGCCTTATGAAATTCCCGATATTTTAGCAGAAATATTATTAAGCTTCAACGCTCTTAAGGTAGCCTCCTTCTTTATCATGATCGGGAAGGAGGTATTCCTAGAAGTACATTGAGTACCCTGAATTTCAAATTACCAAAGTTGTGCCCACTATATCATGTGGACTCGGAATTTATACTAACGGCAGTCCCGGTGATTTTGATACTGCATGAGCCCTTTGAATTGTATGAACCTTTCTAGAGCATAAACGTGACTCAGGTCATTAGAAAAGAAATACTTCTTGCCCCAACTGAATGGAGACTTGCAGCTGTGCTTTAAAATTGGTGCTAACTTTCCTAAAAATAAAAACTATCAAAGTTATATTTTCCATTACTACTTATAGTCAAATAAATTGATTCCTAAGATTTTTTTTAATTCATATAACAAAACACACCATTACAAGTACATACCTATGTATATAGGATTGTGTGAGTTTATAGGAATACATGCACGATGGACAGAATTTTCGTAACTTTCGTTCTACCTGAAATTTTTCGAGACGCTCCTAACTAAAATGTGATGTTTATATTATAATTATATAAAATATAAATTTTTAAAAATTAGTTCAATAATTCATTCAGTTCTGTTTAGCTTCACTTTTTTTATCATCTGGTCATACTATTGGCGATTGCTATTATTGTAGGTTTTGGCGATTATTCGTGTGTTATTTGTGCGTGACATTTACATTGTTTTGTACATTTTGTTTTACATTTATTAATATTTTTTTTTTCAAATTTATTCTTCTTCTTCTCTTTTGTGCATTCAAATTTCTCTCTCCGGACTGAAGTGCTGCCTAGTTTTGCATATAAAAAAGCACTAAAACTCCCATTTGGGCATACATACTCGTATATAAATATTCTCTCAATATTTTATGCTATGCTCCCAGATACATCTATAAGAACATATACAGCAATAGCTAACTGAGCAATTGATATTAAAGTATATGGGGAAAGCAAAAGGAGAACAGGAATGCTAACAACATAATTTACTTACAGACACTTAGGCGCTACGTGCATTAACATAAATAATTGTTTGATAGCAATTTTCGTGGCAGATGAGGGCCTCATGAGTGGAAGCGAGAGACACCTTTAAGATAAAATAAATAGTCTACCGTACAAAATAGCATAAGCCCATCGAGGCGTGTATAGCAAATACAGTGGTGGCCCAAGCAGTAGAGCATTAGAGCATTAGATTTCATCTTTACTGCGAACATTAAATCGCTATTTTTATGTATAGTAGTATTTCCATGTTTTTCTTCTTCTCTTTCTTATTCTTCTTAATTCACAAAGTAAACGCTCAAGCAATCTTATTTATTTATTTAATTGACTTAGTTATTTCAATTTAAAGAAAAACACAAAAGTTCTTAAGGAACAGAAAAGTTCTTACTGACTATTGAGTTAGTACTAATACAAATAAAATAACGAGCGAAAACTAAAATAACAATTATATCAGCGAATTAAATAATACATTCAACAAAGAAGATAATTGATTTTTAGTAATTGTAAAATCTAGCGATACGGAAACCGAGATCTCATTAAATTTCTCAAAGAGTCCGAGCAATAGCTGCATTGGACTCGAAATTTGTTTTAAATATGTTGAATATCCGAGTTGAACAAAGCGATCAGTCTTTTCTTCCCAATGCTAACCGAGACTAATCGAATACACCATGTAAAGCCAAATTCTTCCTCTGCCACAACCAACAGGTGCCAAGCATGATGCAAAGAATAATGAGATGGCGCCCATCGTGGTCCCGTTACTTTGCGCTCAGCGAATTTGACAACTAGTTACGTGATTTTAGCTCCAGTATGGCCAGATTACCATTTTCGTAACTTGATTTATCATTTTTTTTTTGTTACTTTTATTATTTTGTGTCTCGGAGTTCTAGTTCTTTCCTCATGACATTTTTCTAGTTGTTCTAATTAAAATGTAATGTTTATAATTTTGTAAAATATACATTTTTTAATAATTATTTAAATAATTCACTCAGTTTTATTTAGCTTTACTTTTTTTTAACATCTGGTGGCATTGCCCGCGATTGCCGGTGTTGTTGGTGTTCTTCTGCTTTCGGCACTCAAATCTCTCTCTCGCTACTGCAGAGTTGCCTAGCTTTGGATATAAAAACGAACTAAATGCCCATTTAAAGAAAATAAAACACGAAATTTGTATTGTGTTATTCAAAGAACTTTGTATGCGTGACAAATTGTCTGTAGAAAGTGCGTTTTTTTTTAAATAAATGTGTTATGCTTATGTACAATTTAATTTATGAGTTTTTTTTGTTAAGCGAGACTCTTTTATTAAGGGAACGACTTTTTTGCTATATTTGAAGTTATGTAACTAGATAAGGTACTCTTTTTGTAAAAATATCAGTATGGTTTCTTTAGTATTTTCTGGTATTTTGTTGCTTATTTTTACTATGAATACACCTCTTGATGCTCTATGTCTCACTAAGGATTGATGACCGGAAGAAACGATTACACCTCTATGGTTTTAATTCGCATTCAATAAATTCAAAGGCTTTTAAAAATGTGTAAAAAGGTTTTCAATCTTAAGAAGAGTTGAGAGCGGGGCATTTAATATTTTTGCATAGCCTTAAATGGAGCCAAAAATTAAATTTGCACTTTCAAATTATCAAATTTTATAGGAGTAAAAAAATTTTCATTAGCACTAAAATCTTCTCAGAGTGGCCTTTTTTAAACTTCTTTTGTATAATAATACAGTTTTTTTTTAACCTAAAGTCTCGGTAGCCTTAAATTAAAAACAAAAAGAAACAAACACCAAACTTAAAAATTGTCGCATTTTCGGTATAAAAAAGCACTAAATTTATTGCGAAGATCAAATGGTTGGCAATACTGCACAACTCTGCAAACGTGACGTCACGTACGCTCTGATGGGCGCAATCTTCTTTATATCATTCTTGGGTGCCAAGTAGAGTACTCTCCTCAGCTCTGCTCGTCGAGAGAAGACTTTATTGCTCAATTCTCTCTTCAGTTACTAAAAATTCAAGAAATTTCCCTTACTGACCGGCGCTGATGAAACAAAAGGTTGCGTTTAAGCCGGGACTCTAACGGCAGAAATGGAAGCTTTTAGTTTCAAGCAGTGTTCGGACTTCTACCACTAAAGTGGTAGATATACCACTTTTTTCCGAAAATTTGAATTTCTACCACTTCTACCACGCAAGCTTAAAAATCTACCACTTTTTTCAACTTTTGAAGAAGTCAATCTTTTTCACACACTATTTTCTAAAATATTATTATATGTTATGAATTACAATATTATATTAGAACTTTTATTCTACTAAAAAAAGAAACAGGCTGGCAGCACTTTAATATATCGTCAAATACTTTGCGCAATGAATGATGTTGGCAACAGTGACATTTTAAAAAAAAAAATATTCTGAACAAGGAGTATCAATCAAAAGGAACAATGATACATTTATTATACTCACGAACAACTACTTTTTTTAGAGAATTGCTGCAAAATTTTGTACGTCTTGAGCATATTTCTTTGGATGCGAATTATAAAGATACAAAACTTCATTTACCATTTTCACAAATGTTTTTCGGTGTACAATGTAACAAATTTTTACAAACCAACGCAATTGATGTTAATGAAATAAAAAACGATCTACTTAAGTATTATTTATGCCTATGTGACGAATTATTAAAAGGTTTGACTTTAAAAGCGAAAGATTAAAATTACTTGAATATTTTAACCCTTTTAAAATTCAAAAAGGCGATATGCCAACTATTTTAAGAAAAGAAGAAATATTAAACAATGAATGGAGATCTTTCATTGTTTTCAGCAAAGAAAAACTAAAGATATATTCGAAGAGGATATCGTTCGAGGATGGAAAGCTTTAAGCAAGGAGGAAAATATTTATAGTGAGTTTATGTTTAGCAATTTAAGTAAGTACATGTGCAATTTGGCAGTTTTGCCACATAGTAGCGCGGCAGCCGAACGTTTGTTTTCAATCGTGAAAATTATAAAAACCGAAAAAAGAAATCGTTTGAAAACAAACACAATAAATAACCTTATATTTGCTAAAGAAATGTGTGATGGTCAAGAAATATATATTCCTTCCAGAAACTTAATATGTTTTCGCAATAGCTTCAAGCATACAGATGGAAATTTTGTTCCAAAAGCATAAGTTTTTTATATTTATGTGGTTATAATAGCTTTAAAAAACTGAAGTACAAATTTTTTTTACGAAATCTTATGTGAAATATTATATAATATTTATGTTTGTTATTAAATAAATAAAGCATATTTAAGTTTTACCCTAAATCTACCACTTTTTTCATAAATCTACCACTATTTTTCTTAAATTCTACCACCAAACGAAAAAAAAAGTCCGAACACTGGTTTCAAGTAAAAGAAAATGTTTGTTCAATGCACGAACTGTATACAAATTTTTTTTTTTCAATGAATACTAAATATATTCGAACTAAATTCATTGAGTGCTATTCGGGTCATGTTCTTCGATTTCGATGTAACTCAAATATGTTGCTCTCTGGTCAAAATAATGAGACACATATTTTTTTGCTCGCTCGAAAAAAATTTTTTTCAAGATTTATCGGCAATTTTGTTTGGTTTTCGGCTCAAAATCGATTTTTTTAATTATATAAGAAAAATTTTTTTTAAATGCTCATAACTTAGTCAAAAATGAACCGATTTTAATAATTTTGGATTCAAAATGATCGTCATTACTTGCACAAGCGACTTAATCTAGAAAGAATTGCAAAAAAGTAGTTGAAAATTTTTTACTTTACAAAAAACAAAAAGTGCGAAACAGGTTTTTTACTCAAAAATTCATTGCTCAAAAACAACTCATTTTAGCTACTGGGCATTCCGCTCAATTGAAGTTTGAGATGTCCTCTTGATCCAATTTCGATTTTACCCGATTACACCTTTTATTGAGTATTTCGTCGAGCTCCTCGTCCTAGTTTTGGTACGCGTCTTGATATTTTTCCACAAATGGAGGGACCTACAGTTTTTTGAGAAACATTTTCATGGCAAAAATACATCCGGAGTTTTGTCATTCCCTGACAAGGGGCGATCATTATTAGAAAAAGGTGTTCCTATCATCACATCCAGCCCCCTTTCCGCCTAATAAGAACAAGTTTTAACTTGCCCTTAAGAATTCTCTGTCTGCCAGTGAAATTTTAATCAAAATCGGTTCAATCGGCTTGGATATTAACACGGATACACTCTCAGAGAGATAAAGAATTCACAAACTCTTATTTAGAATTACCATATCGCTCATTTACTACAACAGCGTCATAATTCAAAAATAAAATAAAAATAGATAAGTAAGCCGTTTTTCTCAATGTTTCAGTTAAGTGATATGAGCTTCAAAATCCGTTCATTTCAAAATTACTTTTCCAAATTTACCTACTTTCTCTGTTTCTAAAAAATAAAAAAAATAAAGCAGTTCCTCCAATCCCATTCCTCAACCCCAAAAACATATCCTTTCCATCTTTACTCGCGCCCAATAGTCTGCGCGTTATTTGCATTGTGGCTGTTAAAACAAGCAAAAAACAAAGAAAAACACTGTTATCTACACTTTGCATCAGTGGCGCCAGCAAGAGAAAGCGGGCGGACACGGTTATAGCGCAGACACACGAAAATTTAGCAAAGTCCTCAACCATCTGTGCGATCCTTCTGCCACAAAAATGTGAGACACAGAAGGCGCTCCAAGCAGTAAGAAGGCGTTGTTCCTAAGCAACGACAGGTGGGCATACCCACTACTAACCTACCCTGTCAGAAATCCCAACAGATTAACGAAACCAACGCAAGACTGAGTCTTGTCGAGGCCCTGTGCTCCCGAGAGGAGTGAACAAGGAAAAAAATATGTTTTATCTAAACGTATTTTAAAAAATTAAGTGCCAATGAAGTTTGAATTATTTTTTAGTTGTAGTGGAAATAACTATTTGTATGCAGTATTTTACTTTTTAAAGAATAAAGAGATAACAAAAGTGCGAGCAAGTATTAAATATACCTTGAAAGTAAATAATTTGCAATTCATTAAATATCTTCATGAGAGTTCTTGCGTTATGGCCACAACTGTGTGTTCGTGATGAAGATTTGAGTTAGAGTCATAGCAAATATGCAGCACTGTACATACTATGTATGTATGTATGAATGTATAATGCGACACTTATTCAATTAAGAAAACGATTTTAAATTTGCGTCTAATGAGATTATTTTAAAAGTGTGCATTTATTTAGAGGTGTAATAAAATGTGCTAGGGAATGCAATAAAATCATAAACAAATGTGATTTAAGAACAAAAATAGAAGCTCGAATATTAATAGAGCAATTTTCAGAAAAATTGATGATTCTTAATCATAAAATAGAAAAATTTCCATTTTCTTCCTTCTCTCGAAATGCGTTCGTGTGCAATTTACGCCTCGAATATTTCTATCGGCACTTAAATGCAGTTTAGCTTTAACTAGAGCTGAGCATCGCAATAAAATTCCCGAACTCTCATGAAACTGTTATTGTAGCGCAGCACGTTCTCTCGCTTTCAGAAAGCAGTTAACTCAATTGTGTTGGCCTAACATAAAATGTTATATTAACAGTGATAGCAGTATTAGAAATGTAAAAGTTTTGCAGAAAACAATTTAAAAGGAATAATTAATTAATTATCCTTTGTGCATATGGAATATTACTACAATTTCGTTGTTCTCTATTAAATTATATGTCACATAAGCACTTACATATGTATATATTTCTTTATAAACGAAGTTAATAATCTCTCTATTACAGAACATGAAACTCTCTCCCTTATGTACGCTTCACAGACAGCTCTGTTACCAGCCAACCTGTACGTGTATAAACAACAATCAGCTCTTTTCGTTAACTCTATTGTGGTGAAAATTGTGTGGGGACTTATTTTGTAGTGCATTTTAAAATCTTTTACTGCTTGAAAAAATGCTTAAAAACACACCTCCCAAATGAGGCTAAAGGGTTAAGATGCTGGCTTACATTCGCTTCAATAACGACGAAATCATGGTACAAAAATACAAGTAAAAACTCTCGTCATCTTCCTGTTTTTTGACAGGAGTGTGATGGTGTGAGTGCTTGGCATTTTTGCTTGAGCGCATTCGCGGGGTTGCTATGCCAAATTAGAATTTTTATGGTAGTAACATTGGAAACTATAGAAAATCAGAAAAAAAAAATTTGACTTGGAAAATTTATAATAAAAAATATTTTTAATATATTTCCTAGCTATAATAATGCTTTAATCATTTTTTATGCAACCATGTTACGCTTTGGAATAGGGAATCAGGGATCCGAGTCGTGGATATTTTTTGATACCCAACTGGGAGATCTGTACAATGACCAAAATGAGCCTCGTCCGAGAGCATGATTTTTTGGTTCAAATCAGATCTGCATATTTACAACCGAGCCGGAATTTTTATAGTACTTTCTAATATAATAATATAATTTAATAATTTCGACAAGCTTCAATTGATGAAATAGCAAACTTTGCTGTATTTTTTTCTCAACTCGTTTTTATTGGAAACCTTCACAGCTGCTGCAGTATAAAAATCAGGAAAACTATCGCTGCTATCTGGCGATGAAATTATGCAAGGTGGCGCACAATTAATCATCCTTTCGAATTATTTGAATATTTTGCAAATGGCGTCGTAATCAATCATTTTTGACACTTGTGAATTATTGTACAAAGGGAAATGTGTACAAAAAAACAACGATTAAAGATTAAAATAAAGATCTCCATAACTTAGAATCGTTTTGTTCATTATTTAGTTAAAAATTTATTCAAAATCAAAAATGGATAATTGATTTAGCGCCACAATCTAGGTCCCTAAAGAAAGGCATTACCAAGCATGATCTGCTAATCGTACGATTTGAAATCAATGCAACGCGAAACAGGCAATAATTTCTTACTATCATTGCAAATATTCAAAAATATTTTGCAAATCGCGCGAAAGCTTTAAATAAATTCATTACATTTTCTTTTTTTGTGGTTGGACTATCATAAGTGAGAGCCAAGACGCCTACCTCTTAGTCCCGCCATAGCAGAGCAGCTAAGGAGAACGTGTTGACATGATTCCACTTCATCCTCCATACAGCTGACTCAAAAAGAACTTGAGGTAATTCCAAGTATCACAGCATGCATACCACTCGGTTAGTGTCCTGTGAGAATACCCACAAAATTCGACAGTTGAGATTTCGTCGACTTCAGAAGATCCCTCGAACACCTCCGATCCACGCGTGTCCAGAAGAATTTCGCAACCTTACAAGTTTGTGTACTTGCGCAACCCTCGCTGAGTTGGTGCGAAGCCCATCTTTCCAGGAGCAGACCGCAGGTAGTCAGGAGGATCTTAATTCTCTTCCTTCATGGGGAAATCACCTCACATGTTTCTTGTCTTGCCAGCTCATCCGCCTCACAGTTTCCCGCAATGTCGCTGTGGTCAGGCGCCCAGATGGGCCTTATGTCAAAGAGATTGGATGCAATCGAAGGTAACGCTAAGCATTCTGTGAACAGTTTCGAATATAACATCATTGTGCCGAGGGCCTTAATTGCCGCTTAGCTATTGGAGTAAATATTTACTTTCTTGACAGTTAATACGCAGGTGAGTAGCCAATCAGCTGCTTCTTTGATTGCGGCTACCTCTACTTGGAACACATTGCAGTAGTTCAGCACCTGAGTCTGATAGGGAGTACCTCGCAGAATACTTCTTCACCGATTTCTTCCTCTCCATTTAGTTCCACCAGACTATGACTCCATATAACGAAATTGGCTTTATAATGGTATTATAGAGCCAAAATACAAGAGGACCCATTTTTAACAACAGCGCTCTTTCATCCATACAAAGCCATTGTTGCCTTCTTTATTCCTCTCCTCGGTATCCCCATGACAGTGGTTAAATATTTTAATATAAAATATTTCTCAGGAGAGCGCAGAAAAGTTGGAGCTCAAATTTCTTCATGTATTATTTCGAAAACCCTTTGGCCCCAGTTCAATAGTCGCAGGACGCAGAAAGTTCTGGGGACTCCACGCTATTCAATTTCCAAACTCGTAGCTGTGTTTACTAGTCATTGGTCGCATGGCACACACACGGAAAAGCTAGGATTACCATTTAATCACCATTCCAGAAGCTGTGGAGACCATTCAAAGAAGGAGACTCTTAGGCATTTTCTCCGTAAATGTCTGGGCTTGGCAGCTAGACGATTAAGGTCACTGGGTGCTCCTTTCTTCGACAGCTTGGGGCAGTGCGCCAACCTAGATCCCATCAATCTTCTCCATTACATCAACAGCTCAGACTAGCCGTAAATATCTTTTTGTTGGAGGTCTTATAATGGTATCAAAACAGCGCTTTAATGCTACTTTGGGAGTGCCATTGTAGTACCTCAACCATTTCACCTAGCTACTGAATAAATTACACCAGGCTTTCCTTTTATATTTTGCATATTTTCAGCACCTCATGTGATGTGCTGTAATACGGCATTTTTATCGAATATTTTGGTTTTTTTTTAAGTAAGTAGATTAGCTCGTAAAAATTTGTTGTCCGATGATTTAATGGCATTAGCGGGCATACATTTAAATTCTTTCAACAGCTCCTTTTGGAGGTATCCACTTCTGAATACAAAAGTGCTTTGAAAATTGGTTGCTTGAGGAATAAGCTCGTAGCGTTTTACAGACGACTTTCAGTTAAAAAAAAAAAAAAACAATAATTATAAGTTAATAAAACCCCTTCCTTCGACCAATTTGTTGATGCCGTTTCGCCAAAAATCCTCTAGTCTGGTGTTAAAGATGTTGTTGAGCCAGGTTGTAAGGACCTCTTTGTTATCGAAGGTAAATCGCTTCATATGGTTTGACTTGTGCAACAGGGGGTCCGGCGTTGCCGTGAAGAACTACGTTTTGATCAGGTCTTTTCCGTCGAATAGTCTCATTCAGGCGGTGTATCTGGGCAATGTAGAGCTCCTTGTTGACCGTGGTATTATTTTCAAGTATTCCCCAGTGCACCACGCCCACCCAGTCCCACCAAACACATATCATGATCTTCTTTGGATGAAGATCCGGCTCTGCTGGAGTCACCCACACCTTTCTTTGATTCATATTGATGTATACGCACCATTTCTCATCTCCCGTGAGGACTCGGTACCAAAAGCGCTGTTTAAGACCGCGTGTTGTTCGATGGCGGATGAGATGGTGAGAAGCAATTTGAAGGCGACTTTCTTAGTTTTTTTTTTCGTTGAGCTCGTGAGGCTCCCAATTTTTCCGCCAATTTAGGACTGGTTTGGCGACTGTTCTCCTTCAAAAGTGATTTGAGACGTTCTTCATCGAGCTCAGAAGGCCTTCCGTTGCAAAACGTGTCATCGACGTCAAAGTCACCTTTTTTTAACTTTGCAAAGCATTTCCGTGCTGTAGACTCGCCTAAGAAACCTTCCCCAAACGCGTCGCAAACATGCGAGGCTGCTTCGACAGCTTCTTGACCTTAATGAAAAGCAAAGAAGAGCAGGACTCAAAAATGTTGATTTTTGCCGCTTGGCTATTCCATTACAATTAATACAATTAACATAGATTTGTAGCAGAAAGAGTTCTATGGAATGAATATCCAGTCTTTGCCAAATAGCAAACAAATCGTTGTAAAATAAAATAAAATATAAAAACGCTATGAACTTATTCCCCAACCCAATTAGTTTCATTAATATTTTTCAAAAATGAAAGGGCGCAAAATATTATATAAAAGCCAACTCTCGTGTCACATTTGCAAAGTCTAAAAATTTTTTTTATTTATTATTTATTAGTTTTTATGAAATTACGATTTTACGGCTCAGAATAATTAAATAGAAACAACTCACAAACAACAGATTCAAAATCGAAAAGTTTAACACTTCATGGATTCGAAGTTAGAGTTCTGAAATTTCCATACGCTGAACATAAAAAGTTTGTGAGAAGCACCAGCCCAAAGCGCATGAAGCTAATTAAATGTTCAAATTTTATATAAAAAAGAACTTTGCGATAAAACACACAAAATATTTGAGAATTTCTTAATAAAACCAAAAACCGATATGCGCAAAAACGAAAATAGTTCAGGATAAAATGAGACACTTTATTTGCGGCCGACAGTCAAAAACGTGGCTAAACAATAAATGGCGCTAAAAGGTGATTTGCACGCCTTATTTAGTCGAATGATTTTCTGCGACAAAATGTGGCGGAATGTCGCAGGACGCAAGACTGGCAAACGCTAAGAGCGAGGTGCGGTAAGCGCCCAGGGGAATGTGGCAACCAGTTTAAACGGAAGCCATGCCTGTCGCGCACGCGGACGCAAGAAATTTCATACTAATTGGCATAAATACCAAGTGACGCACAGTAGCCAGGCAGCAAACGACAAACAACAACAACAACAACAAATACACTATAGCAACAGGCGCGGTCGCCAGTGGATAAAGAATAATAAAGTGAAACAAAGCCACTGACTATAGAAGAAAGAATCAACAGTAAGCAGCAATAACAAATGTAGCTGGCGTAATGGCAATAACACCACCAAGGGAATAGTTTATGGAGGACATCAGAAACAAAAAACAAAAACAAAAACTGCAAATAAAATAGTCTTGCAAGAGGCAAGCGCACGGCAGCAGCCGATAGCCACACGATGATGAGATCTTCACCTTGGAAATCATTAATCGTTTTGCCTCGACATAATATTGATGAGGGGCTTTTGCCAACTTTGTTGCTGCTGCTGCTGTGTGCCGCTAATGCCATGCTGTTGCTAGCTAAGGCACTTGTTGGCAGCACCCATCGCATGTAGACGGCAGACGTCTACTGCAAAACCGCCACCAACACTACCACCGCCAACACCGCCAATTCTTCGTTGGAGTGCAAGTTTTTGTTTGTTGGCCAACAACAGCTTTGCTGGTCGACGGAACTCGTTGATGGAATGTTCATCGGACCAATTGAAATTGCTGTGACAACAATAAAAATGCAACTTTTTGTTGCCATCACCGGTCACATCAACTGTTGGCGATTGTCGACAATCGACTGATCTATTGTTCGCTGCCCACAACTGCCTATAAAAACACACACATGCGCGCATACATGTGCGTCGTCTTGTCGTCAGTCACTGGCCATTGGCCGCATGGACAACAATTAAGTTAAAGCTGATCAAACGATTTGTAGCTGTAAATTCAACGCCAACATGTGCGCGCACACGCGGTAACTTTTACGACTACCTGTTTGAGAGCTATCCCGCGTCCGCCAGCCGCTAGCCACCAGCCACTGACTGTTGCTGCAATTTTGTATATAAATTTGTTTGAGAATGTTTCTGTTATTGCTGCTGCTGCTGCTGCTGCTGACTTATTTGTTGGCTTGTTTGCTGCCATAATATATTTTGTTGTAAATGCTTTTTTGCTGTTATCACTGCTGACAGTTTTTATATCAGTTGCCAACAACTGTTGCTGTTTGCTGTTGTAAGTGATTGCACTCGTCATCATCAGCGTCGTCATCGCGTCTGTCTTTGTTGTTGCTGCGTTGTCGCGCAATAATCCAATTAATCGAACAATTCACTTTGTTCCTTCACGCAGCCTACATACAAGTATACGCACTTACACACACACACACGTTTGCTACGTTTGTGTGTATGTACATATTTGCACACTTGCACAAAATACGGAAGCACAAGGCTCAAAAGGGTGTCAAGGGAAGACCAAAGTGCCAGAAATACTGATGTATATTGAATTGTTGGCTCAAGATGATTTCATAATGGCCGAAAGGAAACAATCCACTGGATTACTAGTAGCATGCAAGTGTGAATATATAATACATATATATACATATGCATACAAACACACATATACATGTAAATACACATGCATAGCTTATTAGCAAAAATATTATATGCATATAACTTATTAAATGATCCCTTGTTCGGAGACCCACGGGAGTGGGGGTGGCCAGTCAAAAATTCTTTTGCAAACAGCTTACAAACTTCCGGTTTCGACTAAGTATCCACTGAGAAGAGAGAATGCGAGCAGGTTGTGAGATGGCGACGCTTATTAGGCTTCAGGACTCATCAAGGATTCAACAGCCCCCGTTCAGCATGAAACGGCGCAGCAAGCGAGCGTCTAGGTAGTAGGTAGGTAAGTGAAATGATCGAAGCGCCGTTTTGATACCATTATGAGACCTCCAACAGACAGATATCTACAGACTGACGAAAAAAGTGTCAGTCAGTCACTCAGTGACCTTAGTGTAGATAGATTCTTTATAAGGTTTGCACTTCGACCTCATGGTCTTTTGTGCATTCTACTCATCACAGTACCTCATCCAGGCCCAATTATTAACTCAGCAGACAACTGGGCTGGATTAATCATATGTGCCTTTCTTTTGGCTGCAGTTGACCAAGATGTCTCAACTTCTCCGCGCTATAGCACTGCATTGAAGTAGAAGGTCCATTGGAGTCTCCTGGAACTGGTCGCAAAATCGATAAAGTCAAGCCAAACCCGAATATTTGCAGAGAAAGTGCTCAACAGTCAGCTTCTGCAAAGAGGGTTAAATGATAAACCTAGCTCTTCCTCGTGTAGTCCGATCGTCCAATGACCGGTTAACACAACTACCAGTTTGAAAATTGAATGGCGAGGAGTCTCCAGAACTTTCTGCATCCTGCGTCTATTAAACTGGCGCCATAGGTTTTTCAAAATAGCTCACAAAGAAATGGAGCTCCATCTGTTCCGCGCTTTTCTTAGAAATAAGATGTGCAATTCCCCTTTAACATTAGTCAACGGGAAGGCGATGACTGTGTAGGAGACCTCTGAGACCAATCAAGACGACTCCTTCCGGGTAAGCTCATAAGCAATTTCATTTCCCTCTACGTTCCTATGCCCTGGAACTCAGATAATAGATTTGATATCCTACTTTCAAGAGTTGACTTTTTTGGATCTGCATGACTACTGGAAAAGATGTTAATACTCCCTCGTTTTCACGTTTTCTAAACATTTTGCATGCCTGCAGGATCGCAAAAGCTTCTGCCTGAAAAACATTAGCAGTAATCGGCAATTTTAAGGAAATATATAAATAAATTGGCTGATTCAGTGAAAACCCCTGCTCCGAGTACCGATTCCATCTTGGAGCCTTCAGTGAAGACCGAGGTATCAGCTTCGGTGCAGATTTTCCTCTCGTTCCAATCTTGCCTACTTGGAAAGAGCCTCTATCTTAAAGCAAATTGCTCGCTATACAAATAGTTTAATAAAAACATTAATTAGTTGGTTAATAAAGGGTGATTTTTTAAGAACTATAGGAAAGTTTTTCAAGAAAACACACGTAAAATTCAGAAAAATGCATGACATTTTTATTTAAATCGATAGTACAGTCCATATAATTTAATGTTTGAATATTATTTCATGCAAATGTTTGAGCGCGACTGCGCTTCAAATGGTCCATCCGCTTAGTCCAATTTTGGCATACTCTTTCCAATGTTTCGGCCGATATCTCACATATAAATGCTTTAATGTTGTCTTCCAATGCCTTAATTGAAGCAGACTTGTCTGAATAGACATGAACTTTAGCATAGCCCCACAAAAAATAATCTAAAGGCGTTATATCGCACGATCTGGGTGGCCAATTGCCAGGTCCCGAACGTAAAATAAAATGTTTTACCGAACTCGCCTGTCAACAAGTCCATTGTTACGCGTGCTGTGTGGCATGTGGACCGTCTTGCTGAAACCACATGTCATGCAAGTCAAGCTCTTGAATTTTAGGCAAAAAAAGTTGGATATCATTTCACGGTAGCGCTCACCATTCACAGTTACGTTACGATTCGCAGCATCTTTGAAGAAGTCCAATGATACCTCCAGCCCATAAACAGCACCAGACAGTGACCTTTTCTGGATACATTGGTAGCTCTTGCAATGCTTCTGGCTAATCTTCACTCCAGAATCGACAATTATGCTTATTTACCTACCCATTGATCCAAAAATGAGCTTCGTCGCTGAACACAATTTTTCGATGAAAAAGTGGATCCTCGGCCAACTTTCCAAGAGCTCATTCACCAAAAATTCTGCGTTCCGGTAGGTCGTTCAGCTTCAATCCTTGCACCAGCTGTATTTTGAAAGGCTGTATTTTGAAAGGCTTCACCCACAAAATTCTCCACGTTGTTGAGTAACAGAGGCCCAATTGCTGCGAACGGCGACGAAGCGATAATTGATGGTCATCATTAACACTGGCCGATACAGCTGCGATATTTTCTTCAGGTCGCACTCTACGTAAGCGTGTTGGTGGTTTGATGTCCAATAATGTAAATTTGGTTCTAAATTTAGTCACAATAGCTCGAATACTCGTAGCCGGTTCGAGGGTCGATTAAACTGACCATAACACAGAACTCTCATTTTTATAATAAAATTCAATGATTTGCAAGAGTTGTTCATTTGTAAGACGATTCATGGTTAAATTATAGACCAAACTGAAGATGTTTGACAGTGACGTGCACGGGCATCAGCTGTCTGTTAGTTGACTAAAAGGCAGTCCAGAGTATTCTTTACAAGTCCAGAGTATTCTTAATAGTGTGATTGCATTATATTTGGCTGGAAAGCCACATTCAGCGATTGTTCGTGAGCTCGAGCACCTTAAAGTAAATAAAGTTTTTACTTATCGCACCATTACTCGTTACAATGATACTGCTAGCATGGCGAAACGTCATGGAGGTGGTTATCAAAAGACTGCAACGCACCGTGAAATGGTTGAAAATGAGAAGAAACGACTCAAGCGAAATCCCCGCAAATGGAGAAAGAACTGAAACTAACTGACCGTAGATTTCGCTTCATACTGAAAAATGATCTCAAAGTCAAGCCTTACAAGATCCAAAAGGCGTATGATCTCACACTAAAACATCAACAAGTCAGACTTGAAAGAGCGAAGGAGTTGCTTCGCTTGCCCCAACGCGGTCAATTTCCGGACATTTTGTTTTCTGACGGGACATTTTTTTAAATTGAGCAATTCGTAAACTCCCAAAAGGACAAGGTTTATTTGGCCGACCGTTCACACGATAATTCGAGTCATCGATTGGCCACCAGGGGGCAGCACCCGCCACAGGTAATGGTTTGGGCCGCTGTAGCCGCAGATGGGCGCTCTCCAATCATTTTTATCGAGCCTGGCGTCAAGGTAAATGCGAAATATCGGGAAAATATTCTGGAGCTTGCTTTGAAATCGTGGGCAGACAAAGAGCAATCAAAAAAACATAAACTTAGTAAGAAAGGTTCACAGTTGAATACAGTTGTTTCGCAAATAATATTAAGTTCTATAGACGTCAAGACAACAATGAACTTTTAAGCAAGATCCAAGTCTTAAGAGAACTGAAAAACAATTTAATTTTTTTTTTTGTCGGGACAGACTAGGAAGTACAGCACTCAGATACAATTAAGTCCATTGCACTGCACTCGGATTCCCTTTTTAATTTTCTTTAAATCTACTCGACCTCCGAAGTAGATCTTGTGGTCCTGAGCAGATCTTGTGGTGCCAAGGAGCCAAGGTTGCTTCTTAACACATCAGTGCCAAAGACCTCAAGCTTGATTCGAGCGAAGGCGAGGCAGACGCACAGAAAGTGGTGATGGTGGAGAATGCACTGTCTGAGATTCCCACCTTTTCCATATACTTTGCCAATAGAAAGTGGTCCGTCATCAGTCCAGACAGGAGGAACTGACATGAAAGTCGGTCGGACATGAAAGGTAACATCAGTTTTGCCCATTTAGGGTTGATTTTTAGTCGAGGCCAAATAAGAAAATTAAGAACTCACAAATATATTCACTGGGACACTGAAGACATAAGCTTTGCTATCATCATAAAAGCGACTACTCCTAGGGCTCTTAAAGAACGGCTTTCCTCTGCCCCGTCTCTCAACCCTTAACAAGTGAGTCTGAACAGTGCCGCTTATCTTTAAAGCATCATTCACGAAAAATTCGAACCTTAGCTTTAAAGCAAAAGTAATACAAAAAAAATATTTTTTTATTTTATTCTAAGGTACTTTTACCCCATTTACTTTCTATGGGTTAGTGGAGGTAAGCTACTAACCCATATAAATGGCAAAAAAAATTTAAAACAAAGTTATGATCCCGAAGAATTTCATTGTTATTGGAGGAATTTAGGCAATGTGGTTAGGTAAAGGGTCTTTCAAAACACGCACTTAGATATGGTTTTAAAATAAAACTTGCAAAAATTGGAATTCATTATTTTTATTCAAAATACGGCTATTAAAAATTAAAAACAAAAATAAATAAATAATTGACGGGTACACTTCTGTTAGGTGTTTGGCCGAGCTCCTCCGCCTATTTGGGGTGTACCTACAGTTTTAAGCCGACTCCGAATGGCAAATGGTTTATATGAGAAGCTTTTTCATGGCAGAAATTCACTTGGAGTTTTGCCATTGCCTGCCAAGGGGCGACCGCTACTTTTTTTTGTTATTTTGGCGAGATTCGAACCTACGTTCTCTCCGAATTCCGAATGGTAGTTACGCACCAACCCATTCGGCTACGGCGTCCGTGATAAATTAAATCATGTAAATGTCCACCATGAGCGGCTCTACGGGTAAAATCCACCAAACGATCAATCCATGAATGCCTAATTGTGCACTATGGCAGCAATATTTTCAACGGAACGTCCAGTTATTGGTTTGTCAGTCCCTTTTCTGTCGCCAACATAACCAATTTCTAGAAATTTTTTCACCATCCTTTGAATTGCCAACTCATTCGAACGGTTATTTTCACCAAAAAATTACGAGTTTTGCGATATGTTGTTCTTAAAAACGGAACATTTTCATAATAAGTTTCAATACAATTTTTTATAATAAGTTTCAATAATTAATCAATTAACCCGTAGTTCGATCGTGTAAAATTTTACATCTGCATACTTGACAAATGTCAAAAATTACATAATGAGCAGGTACCGTCCAGGAATTCTTCACTACTGGTGCCGCTACTAAGCGTCACTTTTGAAAGGTCCTTTACAACAACCGGATGTTTTATATCGGCCGCCTGCTGCGAGTATTCAACATTTGTTGTTTCATTTCCATATTAGACATCAATCGGCTGGCTCAGCGGGAAGGCTATCACGCACTCGGCTCCCGCGACTAACTGCACCCGTTATTAAAGCACAAAATTAGAATAATGGTGTTATTTTCTAAATTTCAAAATAGACGAACTTAGGCAACACTCTATATTTATTCTTCAAGGAACTAAGTTTCAGCGACTTCCCTGTCGTACGAATGTATCTCAATACCTTAACCCTGAAGCAGTTTTATTGTATTAAAAATTCATGATTTGAAAACTTTTATCCCACCAAGGTTCACATAGAAGTCTATTCCAAATGTATACCATTTATTTAATGTTTACCCTCCTCCGCTTTGCTCACAAATTAATAAGCGCATCCTTCGTTCAGCTGACTAATATGAGTTGTGCTTTATTTAAATAAGTTCTCGCACGCTTGCTCTGATTTTTCTTTCTTTATCAGCATCTTTCAATGCAGCGGAGTGCAATGATACCACCTCGACAACGGCATGACGCTGCACCACATGCATTTGCGACCGTCTGCGGCAAGCAACAACTTAATTTGCGTTTTTGTTAATTTCAACGCGTATCTCAATTCAATTCGTTGCAATAATTGAGCAATTTCTCATTTAAATGAATTGCCAATTTCACGCAACGCCCTGCCAATAATGCCGCCTACCAACAGCAGCACCAAGCACCAAGCACCGGCCATGCCGTCAGCCAGTCAGCCAGCCCAACCCGACCTGTCACATTCGATTGCAGCCAATTTGGCCGGCACTAATAAATTGTCTTGAATTATTATCGCACGCCGCCTTGCAAAAACCATTTCCCTCCTCTCTGCCGTCACTCATCTTCAAATGCAATTATAATTATAAAACAATCAAAGCGCCAGATACAATAATAACAACGCAGCCAACAGCAGCAGTAGCAGCAGCAAATGAAACTGCAACAACAGTAGCGATAGCGATTTGGCATTTTACTTTGGCTGAACTGCACCGGCCAGTTTTTGGGGCAAGTGGCACATTGCTGGTAGCAGGTGGTAGCCAACCGCTAACAGCCATCCACTTGGCACTCTCTTTACGCCGCATGTAATGCGAACGCAAATTGAAGTCGCTTAATAAATCGAACAACCATGTTAATGTGGCCAATTTACAAAAAACGCCCAGGCAGCCAGCACACAAACGATCGACACAGTGATCGACGATCAATGATCGCAACTGCTGGCATTGCCACAGTGCCACCACATAAAATCACTCTCGATTGCAATCGCTGATGTGGCTGCCACGGACACATTGCTGAAGGTGAGACCTTAAAGAATTTACGAGCCAAGTAGTGTAGGTAGCGTAGTAGGACCTGCGCAGCAGTGGAAGGGGCAAAAGGAATGGGGCGCAATGTCTGCCTAACTGTCGGCTATTGTGGTTTGCCAAATTGTGTGCTGCCTAAGGAGGCCAGTCGCGATCGTCAGGTGATATTGGCAGTCTCCTAAATGGAGAGTTTATTCATTTGTTAATGTGGCAGTGCAATTCTGGTTGCATGGATGGCTGTGTGCGTGTGTGTGTTTGAGTTCGGTTGGAATGAACTTGCAATGTTGTCCGAAACCAAGGAGAGGCTGAGCGATTGCTCGGTCGGATTAGCTGTTATGTGCACAGGAGACGCTGGGCCGAATTAAGTGGAATTGCGATCGCAGTCAGTGGTGTCGTGAAGTCACGTGGTGTACGAGCCGATCGGGACCAGCATAAGTAAGTGAGTAGCGACAAATAAATGTGAACGCGTTCGGTTGGTGATACAGGTAGCATTTGTGCCCGGTTGCCTTGTACGCCGGAGATTGTGATAAGCTTCTGGAATTGCTTGCTCAAGTGGTTTTAATAAAGCCGAATACGGAGCAAGAGGATCAGCAATGCAGCAGCGGTCCAAAGAAGGTTAAACGGAAGAGCAACAATGCAAAGTCTTGGCGAGGTGGGACATCTAATTATTATAAATAAACCAATCGGACAATAAAGATCAGTCCAAATGATGCAGTCGAAGTGGAGAGTGTCCACAAAAAAAAAAACATAAAAATGATAGTTAAGCGTTTTGTCCATACAATGTTTTGGGTAGTGTTGCACACCAATAAGAACTTAATCTAAGTGCCACATCAAAATGCTGAGTGAGTGGGTGAGTGATTGGCATACAATCCAAATAATTAAAGGATTTTTCACTTCGTTTGGGATGTATGTAGGTGCGTATACACCTATAATTCCTAGTGCATGTAGTTAAAAATTTATATAAGTAAAGGGTTTTCCAATAAGAGGTGTAATTCCCGTAAAAGATCAATGGTTTCGTTGCTTGTGTGCCGCACAGCGCCGTCTTGTTGAAAATAAACGTTGTGCAGAACAATACCATCCAATTCCGGGTATAAAAAATCGTTCATCCTCTCTCGATGGCACAATCCATTCACCTGTAACTGTTGCTCCAGCTGCATTTTCGAAAAAGTAAAGTCCAATGACTCCGCCGGACCATAAACCGTATCAAACAGTCACACGTTGAGGATAGAGAGGCTTTTCAACAATAACTCCTGGATTTCCTCAGCCCCAGAGCCGACAATTTTGCTTGTTGACGCAGCCACCGAGGTGGAAATGGGCCTAATCACTCAAGATGATTTTCCGATGGAATTCGGATATTTTCATGTATTTCAACGACGCAATCAGCAAAGACACGACTTTATTGATGATCGGCCGGCTTGAGTTCTTGTGTTAACTGGACTTTATAAGCCTTAAGACCAAATCTTTATGCAAAATACGGTGTAATGACGTTTGTGGAATGCCTATTTCTAAAGAACGACGAGGAATGGGCAAATCTGGGTTTTCTTCAACACTTTCGGCTACAACAGCAATATTTTCGGCTGTTCTTGAGCGACGTGCACGGGTTTTATTCTTCACATCACTAACTTGTCTCAACAGCTCGAATTTTTTCACCAATTTCTGTATAGCGGTCCGACAAGGTGCTTCACGATGACATAAAAATGTTCGAGTTTTACGAACCGTCTCTGCCAAATTTTCACCATTTTTATAGTGAATTTTAATAATCAAAGCATTGTTTAAGCGTGTATCGTTCCATTTTTATTAATGGCATAGTTTCTACTTGTCAAATATCAAAAAATGACAGCTTCAAAAGGGACATCTACCGAAATAGCGGGCTATTCAAAATAACACCAGTTATTGTATGTATTAAACAAATATCATATTATACATATTATAAATATAAAGGTTGTCAAAAAAGTCTTGCGGTATTTTTATTGAATTTTCAATTGTTCATAAAATTGGTTATAATAATGCGATGTAAGTCAAATATGCGCCGTTTTGTTCGATGACGAGTTCCCAACGAGATGCCGACTTCATAATGCCCCTCTTATAGAAGCTCGCTTCCCTATTGTCAAAATACTCGGAGAGCCAATTTTCACAGGACTCTCTTGTGGACAACTTCCGACTACCAAGCTCGTTCGCCATGGACAGAAATAGGTGGTAATCACTTGGTGCGAGATCCGGGCTATACGGTGGATGCAAAAGAACCTCCCATCCGAGCTCCCGGAGCTTCTGGCGCGTCACCAAAGATGTGTGTGGCCTGGCGTTGTCCTGATGGAAGACAATTCGGCCTCTGTTGATCAAAGATGGCCTCTTCTGCATGAGTGCTGCATTCAAGCGGTCCAGTTGTTGGCAGTACAGGTCCGAATTGAGCGTTTGGCCATAGAGGAGCAGCTCATAGTGGATGATTCCCTGCCAATCCCACCAAACACACAGAAGAACCTTCCTGGCCGTCAATCCAGGCTTGGCCACCGTCTGGGCAGCTTCACCGCTTTTCGACCACGACCGTTTGCGCTTCACGTTGTCGTAAGTGACCCACTTTTCATCGCCAGTCACCATTCGCTTCAAAAACGGGTCGATTTTGTTGCGATTCAGAAGCGATTCGCATGCATCCATACGGGCAAAAATGTTGTTTTGCGTCAAGTCGTGTGGCACCCATACATCGAGCTTCTTTTTGAATCCAAGCTTCTTCAAATGGTTTATAACGGTTTGATGACTCATGCCCAGCTCTTGGCCGATGCTACGGCTGCTACTATGCCGGTCTGTTTCGATCAATTCAGCGATTTTATCGCAATTTTTGACGACAGGACTTCCGGACCGTGGCGCATCTTCGATCACCTCTGCACCAGAACGAAAACGTTGAAACCATCGTTGTGCGGTGGAAATGGAAACTGTATCGGGTCCATAAACTGCGCAAATTTTATTGGCAGCATGAGATGCATTTTTTCCTTTATCGTAGTAGTACTGTAAAATATGCCATATTTTCTCTTTATTTTGCTCCATGTTTGCGACGCTATAACTCACGAACGACTAAAAGCAAACACGTGTTATCACGTGAAAAGAGCTTTCCAAAAAGCTCTAGCGTGAACCGATGCGACGAATACAACTAGAACTACGCGCTTGCAAAGACAAGCTTACGGAAATAGACTTTTTTGATAACCTTTATAAATTGCTGTTATTGGTCACCTAAAGAACAAAACTCATTATTAAAACATCAACAGTCACTTCACAGGCCCAGAGTGGCAGTTAGGTGTGCATTATCAAGCAGTGGAATAATTAGACTATTTTTTTTTGGCAAGCAATTTTTGGGGCGGTGTCTCTTATATAGGCGACTTATTTTCTGCCAATAATGAAAGAACATCCTTGCTTCAGTACACACAAAAGTTTTCAGCAAGATGGCGTAACATTGCACACGACATAAGCGAGACCATGGCGATACTGCGTAATTTCTTTCCTAACAAACTGAGAAGCCTTTTCGGTGACACATCTTGGCCACCGAGGTCGCCTATGGACTTTTTTCTGTGGGAATACCTCAAAAGTAAAGTCTATGAAACAAACCCAGTATGGAGTTGCCCAGCCTCTCATCGGTCACGCCCCAGGTGGCGGATAGGGGAACGCTCGGCAGATATGCACGGTAGGTGGGAAATAAAATACCACTCGCGGACCAAAACAAGCAACAGCTGCTTGAAGGCATACGTAGTTTGTTTAACTTTTTCCAAGCTAGGATAGGCGGGCTCGCAAGCTCCTTACTTATTCGAATCTTAATTGCTAACGAATCGTCAAATTTACAGCCTCGGATAAACAATCGGAAACCGTCGTTGAAAACTTTTAGCTATCGAATAAGGACTTAGATTGGCTTTTGGAACGTAAAAAAGCTTATGGACAAGAACTGTGTCGACACCAATATGTGTCTGATAGGCTTATGTGGGCCCGCTTTAAATCTAAGGTCAGAAACGTAACCATTACTCAACGCTATGCACCCTTGGAGGGATTGACAGATGACCATAAAGACGATTTTTACGGACAGTTGAATGCTAATACAGCTCATTGCCTCGTGATGACATAATTATCCTAGTACGGAGAGCGATTTATAGACTTTTGCAGAACCGATACAGAATATAGGCGTCAGTACCAAACTGAAAATATTCAATGCATGCGTTAAACCTGTGTTGGTATATGGCGCACTCCTTGGAAGGTTACTGTGGCAATCACAAAACGCCTTAAAATTTTTCATCAACCGCTGCCAATTCCGAATTGCTTGGCAATGGATAAGTCACACACTTCGAAAAGGCGACAAAAACGTGGCTAAACAAGCGTTAAGGTGGAACCCGTTCCAACAAGCAGGACGTTCAGTTGGAAGGCCTCGTACAACCTGGTGAATACCTGGCTTATCATGGAGCGAACTGAAGGTTGCCTCTCGGCAGGTAATGGCAAACCTCCGATTGTATTTTTGCCATGAAAAAGCTCCTCATATCTGCCGTTCGGAGTCGGCATGAAACTGTAGGTTCCTCCATTTGTGGAACAACATCAAGACCCACGCCACAAATAGGAGAAGGAGCTCGACTAAACACCCAAAAAGGGTGTATGCGCCAATTATAAGGAAAAAAGGCAAAGGAACTAGAAGACAATATCGTTCGCGAGGCTAAGGGCATCACGACATCACATCTTCAGCGAGTGGCATGGGAGACCAGATTCCAAGAGTGTATCCGACATAATGGTGAACAGTTAGAGAAACTAGTTTTAAAAAAAATAATTGACTTACTTCTTCGGCTGCCTATCTCGAAAACCGGAAATACAGAGGCTGTGTACGTTTTGTACGCACGGAAGTTACGGTAGGCATTTTTATATGGCCGTGCAGAGCTTCATTTTCGAGCTTGCTTTATTTATTTCCCATTTCTTATTAATTTTGGCAGAACTGCCATTATCCGGTGGGTAGGTGAAATAGCTCAAGTACAATTCTGGCAGCCCCCAATTGGCACTAAAACGCACTAAGAGGCTGTCGAAGAAAGGAGCACCCAGTGACCTTAGTCATCCAGCTGCCAAACCCGGACATTTCCAGAGAAAATGCTCAACAGTCTCCTTCAATGAAAAGTCTCCACAGCTGCTGAAATGGTGATTAAATGGTAATCCTAGCTTTTCCGCGTGTGTGCCGATCGTCGAGTGGTCGGTAAACACAAGTACGAGTTTCGAAATTGAATGGCGTGGTGTCCGCAGGACTTTCTGCGTCCTCCGTATATTGTACGGAGGTCAAAGGGTTTGTAAAATAGCACATTGAGATATGGAGCTCCATCTGTTCTTCGCTTTCCTGAGAAATAAGTTGTGGAATTCTCTTTTAACAACAGTCAGGGCGATGCTGATGACCGGCTAGGCGTTCTCTGAGACCAATTCAGTCACCTTCTGGCAATTTCATTTCCCTCTACGTTCGTGCATCCCAGATCAGTGAAATTTTACCTGCACACTCCAGATATTTGGTATCCTCCTTACAGGAGGCTTATTTGAATCTGCACCATGGCATCAACAGAGCCTTGATCGCAGCTTGACTATCGGAAAAATGCTAATATTTCCCGGTCTCCCACGTACCCTAAGCATTTTGCAAACCTGCAGGATTGCGAGTGCTGCCATTGCATCAAAAAGGAAACCACTAAAAATGTTGTGGTAGTAAACATACTTGAGGACTCCAGAACTTATCTGTATCATTTATTTCTCTTATTTAAAACCAAAATTTGGAAAAGCTTCTCGATCTTAATGGAACCTGTGCGAGTACAACTGTGGGTTTTTTCCGACTCCCAGAGCAAGGAACAGCATAGCAAGATGGTATCCTTAATTGACCGTAAATTAGAAATACGAGTGGTTTTAGCCGATAGTATATTTTTAATCTCTCATACAAAACTTTCAGTGGAACCTTCCATGCGATATCCTAAAAGTTGACTATTCCTTCTTTCAAAGTTGAACGTGCGAAACCGCACGATATGAAATTATTTCCATTATAGTATTGTATTGAATTCGAAATTGATATGATTACAATGAGCAATCCAATTATCTGCAGCATTCCACTCTGCATGTGCCAAAACGCTGGTACGGACAGATAGCAAAGGATCAGTCTTGACGACAAACAAGTTAACATCTATAGGCACATATACAAGTGCATCCATGCATGCGTGTTCAGTTACACATACACATGAATATAAGACCCGCAAGAATAATTAGGCACTTGATTGACATGTGGGATAAGGAGACATACGCTTGGAATGCAGCAGCAAATTATCGAAACGGCTACTGATCGACTTTGCTGTGTTGTTGACTCGTACTTTGAGCTCTGTTGTACCAGTTGTCTTCGTCGTCGTTGTTGTCGTCGGTCGTCGCCATTGTATGTATGTATATGTAAGTACCAGCCTGCTGCTACTTCCACCGCCACAGCCACTGCCTTTTGGTCTTTTGCGCACATTTGTTTTACCGTTGTGTGATGGCAAGTGGAGATATCGCAACATTACCACCGCCAACACAACGACATATACAGTAGCAGACATGGTATTCTCCGCCATCATCATTATTATCCGCCTTCTCTTCTTCCTACTTGCCCCTCTCCCGCTGCTCCTCCTCCTCACCATGCACACTTGCCGACCTGCACTATCAACGCTATCGCCATCACACAATTTAGTCAAGCGACTAATCCAAACTCAATTTAATGCAATGTCACGCCACTTCACATCGTCTCTGCCCCCCTCACAAAGCCAACACATTTTATTCGTATAGTCAGCCGAATTCTTAAAGCGATAGCGTGCCAGAGCTTTCAATCGCCATCGCATCAGATTTGCCATGAAGACAATGTGGAGCAGTGGCTGTTCTTGGCGGGATGGCAGGAGGTGAGGGAGCATTGCATAGTGGCAATATATTGCAATTTCGATATCTTTTGGAGTTTAACACACGGCGCGATGCACAGATAGTCGTCCACCATCGTGGTCGTTCTCCTCACCACAGCTCGTTTTGAATGCACAACGTTTCGAAAACAACAACTATGGCATATGCAATTCAAAAAAGTTGTAACAATGGTAAATGTTGCAGCATACAATAAATTGGGACGATATTTGGTATGACAACAACACAAAGTGCTATCGCTAGTGGCCATTTTGGGCATGTCGCCCCACGCCACTCGGGCAAGGCACTTGTGTGCGTGCACTCGTCAGCGATTACTACTTTTCGGCTGCTATTAACCAGATCAGCAAGAAAAAAATAACGATAATCGATAATTATTTAAGCGATAGTAATAATGTTTTTTAAATGAGCATAGAAGTCAGCAATATGACTGAAAATACAATTTTTTTTCATAGTTAGCAGTTTACTGTCCAACTTTACTTACTTTAGTTCCAAATCGATAAGTAGCTTCTTAGTTACACTGTCTATAATTCTTTTATATCTATCGGGTTGGCAACTAAGTCATTGCGGATTTCACTCATAGATGGCTTCAGTTGAATTTTTAGGTTTGCAGAGGTAGTACAAATGTAAAACACATTTTGTTATTTGATAGTTGGCAACTCAGCTGTCAATCAATAAAAAAAATTGTTTGATCGGTTGCGTAGTTTTCGTTTGGCGTTCGTTGAAAAATGGTAAATCAAAAGGAACATTTTCGTCATATTTTGCTTTTTTATTTCCGCAAAGGAAAAACCGGATCGCAAGCTCGTAAAAAGTTATGTGCTGTTTATGGTGACGAAGCCTTAAAAGAACATCAGCGTCAAAATTGGTTTGCCAAATTTCGTTCTGGTGATTTTTCACTCAGAGATGAAAAACCCTCTGGTCGTCCAGTAAAAGTTAATGACACCCTAATCAAAGCAATAATCGATTCGGATCGTCCCAGTACAAGACAGAAAACAACAAAAATCGTCACAGTACAAGATTGCAGAGAAGCTTCATGTAGCACATACATGCATCGAAAATCACAACAACTTGGCTATGTTCAAAAACTAGATACATGGGTTCCTCACGAACTGAAAGAAACGCATTAACAGCTGCGATTTGCTGTAATGAAAAATATCCATTTTTAAAACGATTTATAACTGGCTACCAACTCAACTCAAACCACATGAAAAGCTGATATTCATCGAAAGAAGGTTTTGTTATCAGTTTAGTGGGATTACAAAGGAATTGTCTACTTTGAACTCTTACCACCCAACCGAACGATCAATTCTGATGCCTACATTGAACAGCTAACGATATTAAACAATGCAGTTGAAGAAAAGCGACCCGAATTGATAAATCGAAAAAGTATTGTATTCCATCATGACAATGCAAGGTCACACACATCTTTGGCCACGCGGCCAAAATTATTGGAGTTTGGTTGGGATGTTTTACCACATCCACCATATAGTCATGACCTTGCACAATCTGATTACTTTTTATTTCGATCTTCACAAAACTCCTTGAATGGTAAAAACTTCAATAATGATGATAATGTCAAATCGTACCTAATTCAGTTTTACTAATAAAAACCAGAAGCTTTATGAATGTGTGATTATGATGCTGCCTGAAAGATGGCAAAAGGTCAGTGATCAAAATGGTCAGTACATTACAGAATAAAGCTATTTAGTTCCATGAAAAACTTCTCTTTGATTTTCTAAAAAAAATCGCAATTACTTAGTTGTCAACCCAATATTTGTCTGTCCCTCCTGTCTATAATTTGTCTTTTATCTACAAAATTCTGTAATAACGACTATTTACCAAAATTGTACCGGCAACTACGGCGGCCACGTCACCGGGTACTCGGTATTCTGCTCGCTCATGTGACACTTAACCACACGCTCAATGATGATAGAATTACAAGGTTTAGCCAACAACTATAGTGAAAAAGAAAATTGTGAAGGGAGCTCCAATTGCCGCGCCACACATTTCACGCACACTTTCATCCAATCAGTCGTTGTACAAATGGCAACGAAGTAACATGATTGAAGGCTGTGTTGCATATTTCGTATATCACTAATACAATCTTACTTCTTTCGCAAAACCGCTGTCATGACCCCGCTTACGTTAGTCTATCAGCTGGTTCTTTCAAATTCGCTGAAAGCCGCCTAACGGTTTGATATTGAGCCGATCCTCTGAATGTGCGCCACCAAGGAGGGGTTTCGAAGTTCAAACAACTTTTTATGTAGCTATCATAGTTAGTGTTATTGTTTTATTGTTATTATGTTTAAATAGTATCAAGTGTTATTTCGGTGCAATTCCCAATTCTTGATAACATACTTTTTCCCAATATATATTCCTAATATATCTTTCTCTCAAACACTCCAAGCCACGCTTCATCGAATGTTGTCATCGTCCACGCTTCTGCGCCATACGTTAGGGCGGGCATGATGATAGTCTTGTAGAGTGTTAGTTTTTTTCGTCGAGAGAGGACTTTATTACTCAATTGCCTATTAAATCCAAAGTAGCACTTGTTGGCAAGAGAGATTCTACGTTGGATTTCAAGGCTGACATTGTTATCGGTGTTAATGCTGGTTCCTAAGTATACGAAGCCCTTTACAACCTCGAAATCATAACTGTCAACAGTGACGTGGGTACCGAACGCGAGTGCGCCGACTGTTTGTTTGATGACAGGAGGTACTTCGTTTTGTCCTCGTTCACCACCAGACCCATTCGCTTTGCGTCTTTATTCAGTTTGGAGAAGACAGAACTGACAGCTCGGTTGTTGAGGCCGATGATGTCGATATCATCGGCATAAGCCAACAATTGTACACTTTTATAAAAAATTGTGCCTGAGCAATTAAGTTCTGCGGCTCGTATGATCCTCTCCAACATCAGATTAAAGAAGTCTCATGACAGCGACTCACCCTGTCTGAAACCTCGTTTGGTATCAAACGGCTCGGAGAGGTCCTTCCCAATTCTGACGGCGCTGCTGGTGGTGGGTAACGTCATCTTTCATAGCCGTATTAGTTTCGCGGGGATACCAAATTCAGACATCGCGGCATACAGGTAACTCCTTTTCGTAATGTCGAATGCAGCTTGGAAATCGACGAAAAGATGGTGTGTGTCGATTCTCCTTTCATGTGTCTTTTCCAAGATTTGGCGTATTGTGAATATTTGGTCGATGGTAGACTTTCCAGGTCTAAAGTCACACTGATAAGGTCCAATCAGTTGGTTGATGGTGGGCTTCAGCCTTTCACACAATACGCTCGCTAGAACCTAGAGGCGATATTTAGAAGACCAATCCCGCGGTAATTGGACAGATTGCAGGATCGCCCTTCTTATGGATTGGGCAGAGAACACTTAAATTCCAATCGCATGCTTTCATCTGACCATATTTTGCATAGAAGTTGATGCACGAACCTTACCAGCTCCTCGCCCCTCATGTTTGAATAGCGGTAGTCCGTCGGCGCCCGCGGCTTTGTTGTTCTTTAGACGCGTTATCGCTATTCTCACCTCGTCATGGTCGGGTAATGGAACGACAATTCCGTCGTCAACGATTGGGGTATCGGGATCTTCACATTCTCTGTGACATGCGCAGCTGTCACTATTTAATAGGTTCGAAAGGTGTTCGCTCCATAATTTAGGAATGCCCTGTATGTCAGTCACCAGATAGCCGTCTTTGTTCTTACAGGAAAACGCCCCGGTTTTGAAACTTCCTGTAAACCGCCGAACTTGCTGGTAGAATTTTCGGCCGTTGTTCCTATTGGCCAGCATCTCAAGCTCCTCGCACTCACGTGTTTCGGCCTCTCGTTTCTTCTGTCGGATAATACGTCTCTCTTCCTTTCTTAGCTCTCGGTAGCGATCCCACATGGCTCGCGTTGCGCCCGTTCGCAGCGTGACTCTGTAGGCAGCATCTTTCTTTCTGCGGCATGACATTCCTCGTCATACCAATGGTTTTTTCGGCCTCGCCAGAATCCGATCTCTTCTTCAGGTTTGTTGGGCAGTACTCTCGAAGGGCAGGAGTGAGAGTCGAGTGGCGAATCTTCCGGCTGGCTGTTGTGATTGCAGCTTTTCGATGTCGAACATTCTTTGCGTAGTTAGATGTACGCTTTTCGCTGCACAGAGGTGTGTGCATAGTTTAGCTGCAACAAGGTAATGATCCGAGTCGATGTTGGGTCCTCGGATCGTACGTACATCTAAAACACATCTATCACAACGTGATCGATTTTGTTTCGCGTTTTCCCATCAGGAGACAGCCACGTTGCTTAGTGTATTTTCTTATGCTGGAATCTGGTGCTGCAGACTACCATGTTTCGGGCCCCGGTGAAGTCGAACAGCCTCTGTCCGTTACCGGATGTTTCGTTGTGCAGGCTGAATTTTTCGACTGTTTGACCAAAAATTCCCTCCTTGCCCACCCTGGCGTTGAAGTCGCCAAGCACGATTTTTATGTCCTGGCGGGGGCAGCGCTCATAGGAACGTTCCAAGCGCTCATAGAAGCAATCTTTGGGCGCATCGTCCTTCGCTTCCGTCGGGGCGTGGGCGCAAATTAGCGATATGTTAAAAAAACGATCTTTGATGCGGATTATTGCAAGACCCTCGTCCACCGGAGTGAACGACAGTACTTGGCGACAAAGTCTCTCTCCCACAACAAATCCGACACCGAATTTGCTCTCCTTTACATGGCAACTGTAGTAGACGCCACAAGGTCCTATGATTTTCTTGCCTTGTCCTGTCCATCGCATCTCTTGGATTGCAGTGATGTCAGCCTTTACTCTCACGAGGACATCAACCAACCGGGCAGAGGCACCTTCTCCATTAAGGGACTTGACATTCCAGGTGCATGCCCTCAAATCGTTATCCTTATTTCGTTTGCAGGGGTCGTCATCCGTGTTGGAAGTTCTCAGGTGCCAAGCCCAGCGCACAACCAGCCAACGTGCTTCGCCTTCGCACGTTAGCTCACTCCCGAACGGGTGCTCGGAAGCTACCCAGAGGATACGTGGGATAATCCCGGACGTTTTGAGCTGTTTGAACCATATTCAGAAGAATCGTCCTGGCCACTCCCAAGGGAATGGCGATCAGTAACTTTGCCCACTTGCGTGGACTTCTACATATGGAACCATTCTCCAAGAGGGGACTAATTTGAATGAATAAAATTGAAGTTATGAAAACGAAGCTCCTGTCATTTCTATTTAAGCTCGGTCTTGTTTACTTTGCATTTCGTATTTCGTTTCGCACTATCAAAGTACCAGCAATAAATGCGGAATATTTTCGGTTGAGAGATACCGTTTTAATCATACATACAACGTTTTTTTTTTTTTTTTTTCGAACTCCATTTATTCCATACAATCTGTCATAACAATAACAATAAGTACTATTTTTACCTACAATTTAAATAAGAATAGCTTAGAGTAAGAATTCCCAGTGGAATTCGTTACTTAATAATGAACAACATGTAACATATACATATATTATACAATTTTACAACTTTTGCATTTACGTATATTACGGTTTAAATCTTTGCATTAAATCGTTAGGCTGACATTTTTTTAATCTTGAGGAGTAGCTTATCTTGGAAAGGTTATTTGCTCGATTATTCGGATGAGTGGCAAGTCGGTTGTTGTATCTCTGGCTGAGGTTGTTTATTTCTTCGAAAACTGTCGTAACTTTTAGGTCACGGTGCAATATCTCGTTTCGTACAAACCATGGCGCATTGGCACACATGCGGAGCACCTTTGACTGAAATCTTTGCATGATTTCTAGATTTGATTTTGCTGCTGAGCCCCATAATTGAACGCCATACGTCCATATCGGTTTCAGAATAGCTTTGTAGATAAGCACCTTATTGTCTAGCGTAAGTGCTGAATTGTAGCCGATTAACCAGTGTAGTGATCGCAATTTCAGTCCAAGTTGCTTTCGCTTTAAAAATATATGCGATCGCCAAGTAAGACGCCGGTCTAATAGAATACCTAAATATTTGGCATTATCTGTTTGTGGTATTGGAACGCTGTTAAGAGATACGGCAGGACATGAGCCATTTCGAAGAGTGAATGTTATCTGCGTCGATTTGCTTTCGTTGGCTTTTATGCGCCATTTTTTCATCCAGCCGCTAACACTGTTAAGGTTTTCTTGTAGGTAATCAGAAGCAATTGAGGGAAGGGTACTCCTGGCCATGACGATAGTATCATCTGCATACGTGGCTGTATATGTGTTCTTTGATAGTGGAAGATCTGCCGTGAACAAAGTGTACAAGACGGGGCCTAGAACACTTCCTTGCGGTACACCTGCTTTGATTGCGTGAAGGTTAGTGGTTTCGTTGTTTACTTTAACAAGAAAATGTCTATTTTGCAAATATGATTTTATGAGCATATAACAGTTGTGCGGTAAGCCCTGCTTAAGCTTGTATAGCAGGCCTTCATGCCAGACTTTATCGAAGGCTTGCGTTATATCTAAGAATGCCGCTGTACAGAATTGCCGCCTCTCAAGTGCTTGTCTAGCGAAATCATACACACAATTAACTTGCTCTATGGTGGAGTGATACTTACGAAAACCAAATTGGTGGGCTGGAATGAGATTTCTTTGCGCAATTATTGGATTTATTCTTTTTAAAAGCAGGTTTTCGAAGAGCTTGGAGGCAACAGGCAATAGACTTATTGGCCTGTAATTGGATACCACGCTCGGGGTCTTCCCTGGCTTTTGTATAAGGATGATTTCAGCAACTTTCCATTGAGTTGGGAAATACTCTTGTTTTATCATCGCGTTAAATATAATGGTGAGGAATTTGTATCCACATTTGGGCAGTTCTTTTAAAACCTTACTAGTTATTAGATCGTAACCTGGCGCCTTTTTGGTTTTGAGAGTTTTGGTTGCTGCGTATCTAACTTCTTTCCAGGTAACTCGTACAATCGGAAAATCCATTTGAAACGGAGCTGAGAGAAATTCGTTAACTTCTGAGTCTACCTCCGCACTTTGACTCGGAAATGGTTGGAAAACATTTGATAGGTGTTTGGCAAACTCTATTGCTTTTTGTTTATCAGTTTTTGCCCAATCTCCATTACACGTTTTTATCGCTGCGTTGTGAGGCGTTGGTTGTGAGATCTTTTTCGTTGCCTTCCAGAGTGAGTAGTCAGTAGCTTCCGTAGGTGACAAGTTGGATAAGTATTCATGCAGTTCTGAGTTTTTTGCGTCTCTTATAGTGTTTTTTAATTGTTTTGTGAGCTTATTTAGTTTTTTTTTGTCGTTCCTGTTTCTGGTGCTTTGCCATATGCGCCGTAGCTTGCGTTTTTCTGATATTAAAATTTTGACGTGATCGTTAATATGCGCTTCAGCGTGAGTGTGCTTAATTTCCGGCGTAGCGGTCCACGCAGCTCTTTGAATGCAGTTGTTGAAAATCTCAACGGCCGTGTCCAGATCAGAGTTGGATTTTAGTGGAATATTTAGGCACAGTGTATCCTCGACTAGTTCTTTAAAGTATTCCCAGTTTGTCATTTTATTGTGTAGCTTTGGTGTCATTTCCTTTTTTTGAAAACAAGAGTTTATTGTTAACAGGAAAGGTGAGTGGTCTGATGAGAGATCTAGACATGTGTGTATGGAGACCTGATTTTTAGATACACCTTTGCATATGCAGAAATCTATAAGATCCGGTGTTTTATTTGGGTCACTAGGCCAGTAAGTGGGTTGTCCTGTTGAGAGGTGGAATAATTTATTGACCTGGATTGCTTTGAGGAGTTCGCGCCCTCTTGGAGTTATTAAGCGTGAGCCCCATTGCGGATGCTTCGCATTGTAGTCGCCACCTGCTATAAATCTAGGTCCCAACGATTTGAAATACCTTTGGTATTCAACGCTTTTTATTGATTGGTTTGGAGTGCAGTACACAGAAGCAATCACAAGAGAGCTCTTTCGATCTGTGACTGTTATAGCAGTCGACTGTAGGTTGTAATTTTTAGTGTTTCCATGAACCATATGCGCAATATTATTTTTGATTAAGATGGCTGTGCCTCCTCTTGCTGTACCAGCCGGATGATTTGTGTGGTATAAATCATATTTTGGAATTTTTACGTAACATTTGTCTGTCAAGTGTGTTTCAGATATTAACATTATGTCAATATTTTTATCTGCTAGAAATACTTCCACTTCATAGCGGTGTTGGATGAGCCCATTGGCATTCCAAATTGCAAGCAACAGCGGCCTATTCATTTTGGAACATTCGGAAGCATGGCTGTAAGCAGATTGAGTACAGTACCCATCTGTTCGACTAGAGTTCTGACCATTCTTTTCAGTTCTTCTATTTCATTATTAGTTTCTTTCTGAACAGTACCTTTTTCAGTAGTTGGTTGTGGTGTTTCTTGTGCTCGATTATTGATTTTCAGAGCTTCCGCGTAGGACAGCGTGTTTTTTGTTATTGCGGGTTGCGAGATTTCGGAGTTAGGCACAACATTTGGCAGCTCTTTTTTTCGCAGCGTTGGGTACGTTCTTCGTTGCAGGTCTTTGTAAATAGTGCAACCCTTGTAATTACCGGGATGGTTACCATCACATAGCACGCATTTAACTTCCTTTGAAGTACCCCTTTTTGGGCAGTCAATGGTTAAGTGATTACCTACACATTTAACGCATCTTGGACTACGATTGCAAAAGTGCTTTGTATGTCCGTAGCGTTGACATCTTGTGCATTGTGGAATTTCGCGCCGTTTTCTTGGTGCTTCAAATTTAATTTTTGTATAAAGCAGATTATCGCATGCATATAACTCTTTATTTTTGTTGCCTGCTTTGAGGCTAATGTAGAACATTGGAAGCGGTTTTTTTGTTTTCCATTGACGCATATTGCAAATATTTACGACTTGGTGGCCGAGGTTTTCTATTGCTTCACGAATGTCGTCTGTGGGTGTCGATGAATGCATACCTTTAAGGACTATATTGAAGTTACGTTCTTGTTTTAATTTATATGTATGGAACTCAGTTTTCTTTTCCGCTAGGGCCGCAGTTATTGCAGTGTATTGTTTTGCTGACTGCGGTTGGATTTTAACCTCGCTTCCTCCAGTAACTTTTAATACGAAGCCATCTACGGCAACATTTAAGAGTAGGTCTTGAAGTGGCTGGATGTTGCTCACTCCAGATACAAATATCGGTGGGGGCCTAGGTTCCTTGCGCGTTTGAGGTGGGGGGGTACTATGATTGATTTCCTCTTGGTCGAGTACTGCGAATCGATTTGAGTTGCTTGCAGATGGCGTTGCTAGCCAGTAGTTATCAAGCTTTGATTGTTTTGTTTTATTAGGTGTATATTTACCTGGACTAGATCTCCCGCGCTTTGCAGGCGTAGCACCTTTATTCATGTTTTTTAAGTTATTTGTGATACCTTTCGGAGAGGTCGATTTATCTTTGGTTGTTGGTGACTCACACTGAGAGCTCCAAGATTTATTTTGTCTGCATGTTTGATCGCTTGTTTGCGCGAACTTTTGTTTGATTGGCGACTGAGCTGCGTACATGCCTTTATAAGTTAAATGTAGTGTGTAAAGTAAATTTACGTTTTACAACACTGTATTCGAATGTCAGCTGCTTTTCAGCAACGTGAAACAGCTGAGTGTTAAATTTGTTTGTGAGTTCACTTTCTCTTTTAGTTTTTTGAGTGTTTTTGGTTATAATAAAACGAACAAAAAAGTTTTGTGATCGTTTATTATTTCGATCAAAATTTAACAAATTTGCCTTCACAGCGCTATGGAGATAGCTGGTTTTTGCGACCCGATAGCAGCTGCGAGAGCTGCTATTTTTTGTGGCGTTTTTCGCTTTTGGCGCGCCCGCACTACGTGATTCTTTTAGATTCTTCCCGGAGCCACTTCACACACGTCCGCTCGGTAAGAAAGGAGAATAACAATTTCAATATCATCGGCATACGCCAACAATTGTACGCTCTTATAAAATATTGTGCCTGAGCGATTAAGTTCTGCGGCTCGTACGATGCTCTCCAACATTAGGTTAAAGAAGTCACACGACAGCGAGTCACCTTTTGAACATATATGTACATTTAATTATGAAATTCGATTTCTCGATATTCGATTCTCCGCGTGCACGTTTTACGAAGTCCAATCGTTGAACCCAATTTTCGACCACTCTTTTGCATAAATCGGCCGAAATTCCAGCAATTTCGCGTTCAATATTGGCTCTGAGCTCACAAATCGTCGCCGGCTTGTTACTGTAGACCAATGACTTCACATAACCCCAAAACGGGACGGCTTGTTAAATGGACCGTAAAATGGCCGTAATGCTCTTAAAGTAGCAGCAACAGAACGATTATTTTCATAAAAAATTTGCACGATTTGCAATCGTTGCTCAAGTGTGTAGCGTTCCATGATGAAATGTATACTAATGAAGTTTATAAATGACGAAAAATAAAAAATATTGCGTCGTTCGCCCTCCCTATCGGAAAAAAGTTGAAGCGCACCTATTAAAAAACCCTATACATGCGCACAAAATTAAACCCAAAAACATATTTTTATAAACTTAGTTTGGCTTGGAAATTGGAGAGTTAAGATAAAACTTTGCAAAATATTTGCGCGAATTCACAATACATACAAACATACATAGGTACGTATAATACATGGGGTGGCAACTCGCAAAATATTTATTCCCACATTCATCATTAATCCTGTCCAACTCTGCCTCTTTACAGACGCTGCCTTTGAGCTCAAATAATTCCATAAATTTTCTTAGATATTTCACCAAACATCCCAATACACCCTCGATACGTGTCTGCGACAATTAAAACTAAAAACGATTAGCACAATTTATTGTCTACAACAGCATAAAACAAATTATGCCACCACTCCCCAAATGGACACGAACAGGAAGCCCAAATTGAGACATTATCCGCATTTCACAACACAAAGAGCAAATTTTTCATGACACCACGTCAACTGATTTTCGTTCCTTTGGTTTTTTTGCCCCAACTGAAAAGCTTTTTTTTTTTCATATGGCATTAATGGCATTTACTAGTAAACGGAAACGTAGAACACATCCAGTTGGTTGGATGGGCTCAGTAGACTATCAACTCTTTAACGATTATTTCAATCAAATAGTGGGTAATTTTGAAATCAACGAGATGCGAACGAAAGAGTAGCGATACACATACATACATACATATAGTATACACGTATGTATGTATGTATGTGTACTTACACGCGCATGCATTTCTATATGCCCATAGGTGATGGGCGAATGAGCGAACGGACAAATGGCGAATAGTGAGTGCAATCCAATTAACTCCATAAAAAGGCAAACAGCGTCAATGTGAGCAAATTCATTGTCTCACCGCATTGGCGGCATTGCATGCACCACGCACAGCAGCTCTAGTAGAAAACAACAGTTGCACCTTCACGGCTGCACACAGCAGGATTTCGCATCCCCACTTGGTTTGAGTCTATCAGCAGCCACCTTAAGTCTATGCGCCAGCTCGCTGACTTCGCTGTTGTTGTGCTGAGCCTTTTTTGTGGAAATTTGTAGAAAAGCGTAAATGTAGACGCTGCAACAAAAGTCGCAGTTTTCACTACAAGACCTAGAGCAACTGAACGCACCAATGCCCATGCGCAGTAGTTGTGGTCTTTATGTGCTTTATCTGCCTACAGTAATCAGTAAAGTGAGTAAGTAAGTAAGTAAGAGCGTTCGCTTTGGCAAATAGACATTGCCGTAAAGCTCAACACCCCGTCTTTGCTAACAAATATTTTAACCCAATACCCAACAGAGAAAATCTTTGCTATTGAAAAAAAAATTGTTTGCTCATTGCTGAGAAAAAAATCAGCGTAGCCCTCATTTTCATTATTGCATTCTTATTGTAAATTGTGGAGTGCAACGCGCAGGACAACCAGATTAAAACGGTGACACTGGTGCAGTGTGATGGGATACCGCGAAGTCTACATTTCTACATTTTCACTGACCGCCAGACGGCAACCAAATCACCCACAAAGCAGCCAGGAACTGCCACACATCCCTTAACGAGATGGCAGAGAAATTTCACCAAAATGAAACATAGGCTCCATAGCCCATTGCCACATTGACTGGAATTGCAGAGCCGATGAACTTGCGGCACCAAATTTCCTGAAGAGAACATAGAAAAGAACAAAAAAACTCTACAAACTAGCTACTCATTTTTGAGAAATGTTTACGCCTAGCGAAGGAAAGATTACGATACGAACACACCTGAAGAGAATTGTGGACTCTCAATGCTAAACGCACAGAACCCCTACGGTGAAGATATAAGCATAGCCTAAACTCACTGAGTTCTGTTATAAGGCAAACACATGATTTTTTCAGAAGCTGTCTAATTGAAGAAAATGAGCCACTGTCCTCCTTCGTCGAGACGAAAATTCACCACTATAGGTAAACAATTCTTTATTGAGTTGATCTCAGACATCTCAGGAAAATGGAAATCAGGAGTATTCTAAAGTTTTTGAAAAGTTCACATACATTTTAGGGAGATCAAGACAAGTTTCCCAAGCAGCATCACAAGGATATATGAGTCTGAGTGTGTACCGTAGTGGACAATCGCCACAATCTACCATAACCTAAGACAATACGCCAATTTATTCCGCATTGCCTGTAAAAAGGTTTCGCGCACAATACCCCAAAAGCTGGACCATCGGAATCTTATACAGGATCGTTTGCCGTGTTTTCTGAGGTGAAATCAGCATTATCAAGATTTAAGTGTATTAAACCAGCACGAATAAGCGGCCTACTTAGGTTCGGCGTTCATATTATCATAACGGAATCATTGGAACTACCTTTTTACTATACATAATTTTGGGTACAAAAACAATGAAATTTTTGGACCGCCCGCTCCGACTTTTCAACGGTAAATGGCCAAAACTGTTCATCATCAGCTTTACAGCTCGGGTTGAGCTTTAGCTTCGTTCACGCTTCGTTTCCATGCGTCTCGATCCTCGATGACAGGTCGCCAGTTTCTAACACTCAGTGTTCTCAGGTCCATTAGAACATATTTTAAAACATGTTAGTCTTGGATGCCCTCATGCTTTAGGTGATATGGGGTTGTATGACACTATCGATTTCTGGGGGCGGTCATCTCTCATGCGCGTAATATGACCTGCCATGGTTGGGTCTTTGGATGTCTTGACGTATTGCACTATGTCCTCGCCATTACATAACTGAAGCAATTCTTCATTGTAGCATATCAGATAGATACCATCTGGCAATCGCAGCGAACCACACAACCTTTGTAGCGAACCAAACACCCTTCGCAGCACTTTTCGTTCAAATACTCTTAAACACGATTCATCTTTAGAAGTCATTGTCTAGCATTCGCGGCCGTATTCAAGAACTGGTCGTATTATTGACTGCTAGTTTGCAATCTCTCGTAAGAAGTTTAGATTTTAATAGTTCGGTATGAGCGAAATATGATTTGTTTCCTGCCGCAATGCTGCTTTGTATTGTGTCCAGTCGAGTTATTGTCGTTTGGTATCGTGACGCCCAGATACTTAAACGAATTTACGCACTCGAAGCGGTAAGTGCCAATTACCATGTTTTCTGGCTGTCTTCTCTACACGTTGAGTGAAATCTTCAGACGTTTAGTTTTTTCTGCAATTATTTTGAGCTCCACGGTTGCAGCATCGATGTCTCGATGTTGAAAAAAAAGTTCGACCAGGTGTTTTTTTTTTTTCGAGTGATTATCACGATATCATCGGCATATGCAATGGTTAGCCCTGAGCTCTTAAAGAGATTGCAAAATTTTACCTTATCCACTGAATCGCAAGAAGGCTTTCACGATTTGCTTCCAAGACAGAAAAACGTATTGTTTTCTCCCGAAGGCAAATCATTTAAAGCTGGAGGAGCATAGGCCTGCATTCCATTTCGATAGCTGATGTCTTTGATTACACGTAGATCGGGTTAAAAAATAATAATAATTGTAGGCTCGCAGACCAGCCCAGCAGAAAAAGCAGCTGATAGTTACATCTCCATTTAAACCTGTGTAATTTTCAATTGCCGCCACAATCAGCAACAATTTGATCGATCTAGCGATCGCTGATATATTGATAATTGGCGGTGATCAGCCAGGTGCTGTCGTCGTTTTGTTATAATTTGTGTGATCGCAAGTGGTATGTGGTATGCACCATATTTGGTGGTCAATGCGTTCGCTGGTTGCAACAGTCAGCAGCATTTGCACTATCATGGCGCTGTAGCTGCCACATAATTAGGTATTGAATATTTATGAATCCGATTGCTGATGCTGTGGGAATGTGGCTGTCAGAAAGTCAGTAAAAATCGGACGATCTCACGAGAGTATGTCATTCGGAACAGTGTGTTGGTGCCTGCGATAAAAGATATTGAGATACTTGAAATGGGTATGTGTAGGTTGTTGACAAGCTGAATATATAATATTAGGTGCGCTACTAAGTTCCCGCTGTTTGTCAATAGATGCCGCCAGCAGTGTGTGCTAGTCGATTCTAACATAACCTAAACGTCATAAACCAAGGTTAGACATATGGTAAACAAACTGCTTCGACACATTAGAGATTTTGTTTTGGTATCATATACTTTTGGTGTTGTGAAAATGTCTGATTTTGTGCCGAATAATCGTCATTTGCGGGAAGTGTTGATTTTCCTCTTTCATTCGAAAAAAAACGGCGTCTGAAGCGCATCGAGAGCTACAAAAAGTTTATGGAGATGCTGCTTTAAGTGAAATAACGTGTTGAGATTGGTTCCGTTGCTTCAAAGACGGTGATTTTAATGTTGACGACCGTCCGCGTGAAGGAAAACCAAAACCATCGAAGACGCTGAATTGGAGGCATTGCTCAATGAGGGCCCATGTGAAATGCAAGAAGAGTTTGCTTCAAGCGATTGCATGCTTTGGGAATGTCTCGGAAACAGGGGACTTCGGTTCCTTATGAGTTAAAACCAAGGGATGTTGATCGTCGTTTCTTCGCCTGTGAACAACTGCTCCAGTGACAAAAAAGGAAGGGTTTTCTTCATCGCATCGTGACGGGTGATGAAAATTGGATTCATTCCAGCAATCCAAAGAAAAGAAAGTCATGGGGACTGCCCGGTCACGCTTCTACGTCGTCGCCTCAGCCGAATATTCACGCTGCGAAGGTTATGCTATGTATTTGGTGGGACCAAGTTGGTGTTATTTATTATGAACTGTTAAAACCAAGCGAAACCATCACTGGGGATCGGTATCCGGTATCGACTTCAATTGATGCGATTGAGCCGAGTATTGCACGAGAAGCGGCCGCAATACGAGGAGAGACATAAAAAAGTGATTCTATAGCAAGACAACGCTCAGCCTCACGGTGCCAAACCCGTTAAAACCTACCTGGAAACACTGAAATGGGAAACCCTACCCCACCCGCCATATTCTTTAGATATTGCGCCGTCCGATTATCACCCGTTTCCGATCGATGGCACATGGTCTAGCTGACCAGCAGTTCCATTCATATGAAGACATCAAAATATGGCTTGATAGCCTCAAAAGATGAACAGTTTTACGGCGACGGCATACGAGATCTACCAGAAAGATGGGAAAAAGTAGTTGCCAGCGATTGGCAATACTTTCAATGATTCACTTGTAACCATTTTTTCAAATAAAATATAATCCAAAAATGTATACTCCGTTTCTTCCAAAGCCAAGTAGAGGATTTTGATGGCATATCAAAATTACTTTCCAATAAATTTGCGAAAAAAATACTTATCAAAGATATTCTGCTTAGTAGAGATGTTAGCAATGTGATCGTTTTCAGAAGGCTTGCGATAAAAAAGCTGAGATTAAGTAAAATTTAAAGGCATTTTGTCAAATGTGTCGTCACATCAATACATCTTGGAATTGTTGAAAATCTTTCTAAAATTATTTATTAATTATTTAATTGCTATTCTGGTGATAGTAATTTTGTATTTAGATCAGCCCTTTTAAAATGTCAAAGCAATTTAAATCACTTCCCCTTGCTGAACGCAATATTTATTCAACTCATTTTAAACAGTTTTTCGGTATGTATGTACTATATGTATGTGCATATGTATGTATGTGTTTAGAAATTCAAATAAATGGGCGCATTTAAATATAAGTAAATTAGGTATAATTAAGGAAGTATCCGCATAATTTACATCTGGCGTTTTACAAAATCAATTTTTTTTAAGGCAAGTTGAACTAGTGCTATGTTTATTAACAACAACAATTCTTCGTTTATGTTGTTAGTGTGTATCGGCAGAAGGAAGTTACTTTATCACAAAAAAGGGAATCGGGTATTTTTTATAGATTTTTTCCCATCTAACCCGGGTATAAAATACATGCACTGTTGGAAAATTTAATAGAAACAAATATTTTCATGTCCGATCAAACTCCGGAAATCTTTTGGCTTACAATTTCAAACTATTAACACAAATTAAGAAAATAAAAAACATCTTTTCCAAATATTCTACTACAACCTTCATTTCGTTCATTCGTTTAAGAAAGGTGAGGAGAGAATACGACCTTTGCGGTGCTCTTCTATTAGCCAAAGAATCTTTTGGCCATTCACCAAAGAACCCCATTCTCTTACCACTGGCAGCTACCGCATTCGCTACAACAATGAAATCGAAGAAATCGTTCAAAGACAAAATGTAATACGTTTATCACAGCCCAACGAATTAGATGGATTGGGCACGTACTGCACATGCCGAAAGAGCGAAATGCTAGGAAAGCTTTTATTTTAATACCCATTGGAGGAAGAAAAAGAGGACACCCACGAAGCGATGGTTAGATGACGTCGAATCAGACCTTAAGCAAATGAACGTACACAACTGGAGAGATGTAGCCATGGATAGAATAAAGTGGAGAAAAATTGTTGATGAAGCTATGGTCCACCACGAATTGTGAAGCTAAGAAGGAGAAGAAGGATGTGTTTCAATTGATCTTTAGTCAGAGCCTCGTCAGTGGACCTACCTTTCGTGCAGCCATAAAAGCTTTTCGTGAAAGAATTCTCAGAAATCTACTTAGAAAGCAGAAAATCATGTCCAGGAAAATTAATGTATCGACCAGATCCATCATCATCATCTTTTGGCTCTACAGCCCTTTGTGAGCTTTGACCGGCTGCACGTGGGACCTCCATACGTCTCGAACGATTGCGACTTTTTTCCAGTTCGTTACCCCAAGTTTCTTGATGTCGTCCTCTAGTTCGTCGGTCCATCTTGTTCTCGGCCTTCCTCTTGCTCTAGTGTTGAACGCTCTGGCTTCTACGATTTTCTTCTGCGCCCTCGTACCGTCCATTCTTGTAATATGACCCAGCCATCTTAACCGCTGCGCTTTGATGAAACGTATAACATTTTCACTCTTTATCAGTTGATCTAGCTCGTCGTTCCATCTTATCCGCCACTCGCCGTGATCTTTGATTGCTCCGAAAATTCTTCTGAATACTTTTCGTTCAAAGGCTTGCAGTTTTGTTTTATCTGCTTCAATTAGCGTCCACGATTCAGCAGCATAGCATAATACTGGTCTAATGATGGTTTTCTACAGAGTCAATTTGCATTGTCTCTTTAGTAGTTTTGATTTGAAGAGTTTAGTTAACGACGCATACGTTCTGTTCGCTGCTAGAATTCTCTCATCGATGATGAGGCTCATTGAATTTTCTCTACTGAGTTTGAAGCCTAAATAGGTAAAGGATTCAACGATTTCAAAAGAAAAATCGCCACTTTTCAGTTTGCCTGATGTTGGTTTATTTTGTCTGGACATCATCATATATTTCGTCTTATCTTCGTTGATTTTAAGACCAATTTTACTAGCAGCAATTTCAATATCAGCGAAGGTTTTGGTTAGGGCGTGAATATTTTTGCTGACAATTGCGAATAATTGGGTAGTTCTGTTTAAAATATGTCCAATCCTTTGTGCGTCACTTACTTCGTCGATGGCACAGCATAGCATAAGGTTGAAGATGGTTGATGAGAGCGTATCCCCTTGTCTTACTCCAGTTTTAATTCTGAAGGGGTCGGATTTTTTATCTTGTATCATTACTTTGGATACAGTTTCTTTCAGACCAGACCCATGTCAAGACTAATTGGAGATGATCGCCACATGAAAGCCTTTCGGCGCTCAACTGGTCATCTTTTGACAACGCGATTCGATTCGACAGTTGCAAGGAGCTCTTCGGTGGCATGCGGTCAACGACCGTGAAAATATTCTTTTCGCAGACGAGAAAATGTTCACTGTTGAAGAAGATTCTAATAAGCAAAACGACAAAATCTATGACAAAACTTCTAAAGACGCAAAAAATGTTGTTCCAAGGGTTCAGCGTTTCCACCATCCAGCCGCCGTAATGGTTTGGTGGAGAGTGTCTTGTAAAGGCGTTACATCTGTTCATTTCTGCGAAAAAGGGGTTAATACAGGGGCAAACGTGTACCACGAGGATATGTTAGGGGGCATGGTGAAGCAGTTGAGCAGAACTCTCTTTAATGGAGAGCGTTGGATCTTCCTGCAAGATTCCGCTCCCGCCCTTAAGGCAAAAACCACCCAGGAGTCGTTTATAAAACAAGATTGGCCATCTGGAAGTCCAGATCTGAATCCATTGGACTACAGTTTGTGGTCAGAATTGGAGCAGGTGTCGACGGTGTCACAGAAATTTGGAGAGTCTCAAACAATCTTTGCTTCGAGCAGCGACATCGATGGAAACCGTGCGTGTTGCAATAGCTGAGTGACCTAATCTTTGCAGGCTTGTGTAAAAGCGTAAAAGCAAATGGCGACCATTTTGAGTGAAAATAATTTTTTTGTTTTTTAATATTTAATTTAAATAAAACTTACTTCATTAAAAAAAAGTGTTATAATTTCATAACTATAACGGACTTAGCTTGTAACAGAACTTATGGCAGGACTAAGTGCAGACGTGAAATCATGGCATAGAATGTAATTAACATTGAAAAAATAAATAATTGGCGCGTACACTTCTGTTAGGTGTTTGGCCGAGCTCCTCTTCCTATTTGTGGTGTGCGTCTTGATGTTGTTCCACAAATGGAGGGACCTACAGTTTCAAGCCGACTCCGAACGGCAGATATTTTTATGAGAAGCTTTTTCATGGCAGAAATACACTCGGAGGTTTGCCATTGCCTGCCGAGGGGCGACCGCTATTAGAAAAATGTTTTTCTTAATTTGGTGTTTCGCCGAGATTCGAACCAACGACCTCTCTGTGAATTGCGAATGGTAATCACGCACCAACCCATTCGGCCACGGCGGCCGCCATTTTAACATTTAGTTCACTTTATATTTTGTCGTTTGTTTTTTGTAGCGTTTGTCTGCCAGAAAAACTCTCCAACCTACCCGGAAACCTGCACACACACATATCGCACCCTAAATACAAAAGGGTCATAACTCAAAATGTACTTCTGCTCAAATATGAACGAGACGTTATCAATAAAACGGTCCGCGGATGACATATGGCAAAAATAAATTTTTTGTTTTTTGGTAGGACTGTTATAAGCTTACATGGCAAATTTCAGCGTGATATGTCACATAGTTTGTTTTCTGTGCTACTGTAAACAAGTCAAGCTCGAGTGTGGAAAATTTTGAGTTGTGACCCTTTTGTATTTAGGGTGCGATATCTATTTACGTATTACAGTTTGAAAAACCCTTCATTGCTTTTGAAGCTTTGAGCTTTGATGCAAATGACTTGAAAATATTTGAACAAATTTTTTTGATACAAAAAGGAAAAATCAACTTCAAAATATTTTTACTCACATTTACATGTCTCTCGTATAATTTTATTTGCAAATACAATACAAAAAAAAAAAACATAAAAAAATGAAGTCGCAAAGATTTCTAACAAATTATAAGTGCGAATGTTACGGCCGCATGTTTTGCAATTGTGCTCACAAGACCGCCGAGAGCACGCTCTTCATGGACAACGTGTACGATGTTGGCGAGACACTGGCAGAGGTCATGATCATCTGCGGCATCCACCAGGCCAAAGCGAAGGCGGCCATCGATGTGATCGTATACTCCTTCATTCATTATGACGAGATCAGGCATCGCATTGACACAGTGCCACGTAAACGACTCTGTAAAGAGGATCTCATACACGACCTTGGACGCAAGTGTCTGATGACTCGTATGGAGGCGCAGCTCACCTACTCCATCATTAAGCGTGCTTTCAAGGTAAATGGCTCTAAACATATTTTTTGCAATCAATGCAGCCTTTTTGTTTTATTATAATCTTATCCCCTCCACTTCCTCTACGATTAGGCTTTCTATCACGGCACCAAGGAAGGAGGCATTCGTAATCATCAAATGGAAAAACAATTGGTGCACTCACAGGAGTGTTTGTGGGTACATGCGGCCAAGCGCACGGCACAAATTTTTGCCAGCTACGAAGGCATGTTCTTTACCGCCCAAAAGAATTACGAATCCCAGATCAAGTGCGTGTATAAGAATCTCTATGATCGTATGCAACAACGCTCCACTCCGCTTGTCGTCAATCAATGCTCCTGTGACGAATGCATAAAGCGAAAAGTAGTGGAGTTGACTAAACCATCCAAGAGCATGTACAGTTTGCACAATTACAACGCAGAGTCTAATGGGGCCGATAATGCATTACCCGTTGTAAAGAGTGTCGAACAAGGCGAAGAGTGTGAATTGGGTGCGTCCGCTATTACTTCCAGTGGCAATACAGTGTCGAGTACTACACTAAATTTGCCACGTTGCTATCAATGCCATTGTCCAAAATTGATGTGCGATTGTGACGTCGACACGGTGACGGGAGTTGCGAGTGCCGAGTGCGGCCAAGGGCCATACAAGTGTCAATGGGTGCGTATGGATGAGGACGATGAAGAATTGAAGAAAACATGTTTCGAAATGCCCGAAGATCATGAGTGTCCAATCGATTGTTATGGCGAGAATGCTATTTGCGATCCGGAATGTGAATGCGATTGTGAAAGTTGTGAATGCCGCCCAGAAGAATCATCCGATTATGACGAAGTTGAAACGATGGAGGAGAAAGGTGAAGAGGAAGAACAGATGTTCAATGAACCGACTACTTCTACGATATGTAACATATCGGGCCATAATTTACCGCTTGCTGCGTATGATGATTGTAGAGTACCTAAGGCACATGTGGTTGAAGAGGAGTCTGGTCCACCGACAACTATCGCAACGGTAGTAGGCCATAGAAAGGAGGCGAGTCTCACCACCACTGATCTAGATGTAAGGGAGGAGGAGGAGGAGGAAAGTGAAGGCGAGAAAATCAATAAGATTTTGGGATCAATGCTATAAATTTTCAGTATTCACAGTTCGCTTTAGAAGGGCACAAAATCATGTTTTGTTTCTTTTTCGATTTAAATCTATTGCAATTATATCAAATGTGAAGAAAAATTTCTTATGAAATAGTAACTATTAAAACTAGCAAGATTTTCGAACCTATAAAACACACGACTTATGGAAGATTGGGGCTGAAGGATACACATTTCAGAGTAATTGCCTTTATATTTATAATTTTTTATAAGAAAAGAGATAGACGAGCATGGCCGGCCGCTGTAGCCGAATGAGTTGGTGCGGAACTAACAGTACGTACGTAGGAGTACGTAGATTCGAATCTCCGTGCATGAAACACCAAAATGAAGAAAACAATTTTATTTCTGCCATGAAAAAGCTTCTTATAAAAAATTTCTTCCATTCGAAGTGGGCTTGCAATTGTAGGTCCCTCCATTGGTGGAACAATATCAAGACGCTCGCCACACATAGGAGGAGGATCTCGGCCAAACACCTAACAAAAACATACGCGCCAACTAGTTTTATTCGAACGGCAGCTGGTTTTCATGATGGGCTTTTTTATGCCAGATATGCCTTTTTAGATATCAGCACGAATTTTCTATCACGACCTCTATCATTACTGTTGATGAGTGCATAGCCAAAATTCGTATATGCGGGAGATTCCTCAACATCTTATTTAGGTCTGCGCTCTGATGGAAGAGTAGATTGACGTAACCATGACGACGTTTTACGAAGACGATGACCCAAAATTTTAATGTCAAAAATTGTAACCAAGGAATTTTTGATCGAATAGCCAGAAATTCGAACCTTTTCGAATGAACTGAATCACATCGGCCTCAATTAAAAACGGGGTGGGTGGTATTACCAAACACCAGAGTAAGAGTATAGTATTCATAAACCTAAGTAGCTGTTTCGTAGTCAAAAAAATAAATCGATTGCGCTATGATAGAGGGATGGCACGCTTAGGTTAGGTTAGGTTTTCGTGGCAGTCGGCTTAGAGTAGCCAATTCACTTAGGCCATGCAACACGGGAATCTTAATGTTTATTTATCATGGGACCATTTAAAAACCCTTTTGAAGCATAGGATGGGTTTTATCCCAACACCGAATAGTTCCTTAAGAGAGTCAAAATAGTATTGTATGCTCCGAACAACTTTGCTTTACTCCTAGCTAAGACCGGACAATTTCAGAGGAAGTGTTCTACTGCTTCTTCCTCTTCCTCCCCCCAACAGAATTCATGAGAACATACTCCTAGCCTAGGAGAGTGCTTACCTACCAGCCAATGACCGCTGACACAAGCCACGACCGTCGTGATGTTTTCTCTTGTGAGGTTAAGCAATTCACCTGACCCTTTCCTATCTATTTGCGGCCAAATTAGTCTGATTATGACATAAGTATTTTCTTCTCTCCATGACCAATTGGCTTCTTGTTATCGCTAATTTGCTAGTTGCCATAGGAATTTCAATATTGTCTCTGTTTTCAAGCATTTCTGGCTAGCTCATCGGTCTTGCAATTTCTTTCAATATCTCTGTATCCCGGAATCCGTATAAGGCTGACCTTGAAGACCCGAACCACGAATGCCATGATCGGAGTCCAACCACAGCCGATCGTAGACGAAGAGCTTCAACTGCTTCGTGAGATCCGGGTTAATTTGGCGCATTTACGTTCAGGATCTTGTAACAGATTAAACTTCTACCTTCCAGAATCGTCCCTGACATACACAATATATGTATGTCCAGCGTGTGAAGGTACTCTCCACGACACTAACCACCAGCCATCTCCTCTGGGCCCAACCTGTCGAAATTGCATGTTTTCTGGGCCTGCTGAGATAGACAATGACGGCTGGTGACTACATCGTACTAACAAGGTTTGATGAACTGCTGCAACAACAACAACAAATAAGCCCTACTCAGCTCACCCTGATAATCCTATATCATTAATTTAATTGCATGCTTTAGGATGATGTTAGGAAAGACGGCCGCAGAACTAAGGTCTTGAGATCATCACCTTTTAGTACTACAGCTCTTTATGAGCTGGAGCCTGCTGCACGTGCGACCTCCATACAACTCGATCGCTTGCGACTTTTATCCAAGTTCATTAATGTCCGAGTAGGAGAAGATTATCTTCTATATCGGTTTAACAAGTCTTCGTATATCTGAAGTAAGTCAAGATCGCTTGGCCAGTCTATTGCCACAACTTCCATTTGTCATTTGTCCTTAAAAAATCAGGTCCAAATATTATTAAATATCTAGAGGCATTCTTAAAATATATACATATCTATCAGAACTAACATTGGACTATGGGACATTTGCAAACATCGGTGGTCCAACACAGACTAAAGGAAGGCGGCCTTAAACTCAATTCTACTATACGCCAGCGAAGTATGAGGAGTTGTGCAAAATTGCAAAGCCAAGCCCAAAGCACTGGAAGCTGTGCAACGAACGGCGACACTCGGAGTTGCCTCAGCCTACCGCATTGTGTTTGCAGTCTTTGTGATCAGCGGTGAGGTAATCGTCGACCTCATGACCCGGGAACCAATGGATGCGTGGGACTCTTAGAAGAAACACATCATCACTAACATCATGGAGCGGAGATACCAAACCATGCTGCAGTGGCAAAGCCGATGGGGCACTAAACCGAGTGGCAGATGAACGGCGAAACTTATTCCATCAATAGGCAATTGGGTCCAAAGGAACTTCGGGGAAGTGAATTACTTCTTAACTCAGTTCCTCCTCTCGATCCATGGATACTTCGCATATACTGCGAAGCGCCGAGCGATAATGCTGAACACACTTTTTTTTAGTTGTGATAGATGGCTCGCGGAAAGAGATGCTCTGAGGAGGCAGATTGGTGACATCGCGCCGAGCAACGTAATCATCAGCAAAATGCTCGAAAGCGACGACAGCCGGAACGCGTTAAAAAATACATCGAGAACGTACTATGGAAAAAAAGATAGACCTCGGCACAGTGCATCAAAGCGAAACCGTACAGAGACACTAGAAGGCGAGCCTATAGCATAGAAGCTGGCTACAAAAACGGAGGAACCAGACGTGGGTGAAAAGAATCAGAGTAATGCAGAAAATGGTGTCGGGAAGGGTGTCTTCTCAGAAGGAGAGGAGGGATTGTTTTAGTGGCCACACAACTCGACGCAGTAGACGACCGTCGCTGTAAGTGCGAAGACATTTTGAACCCTACCTCACCCACCAAAAAAACAAAAATGGGTCATTGCGCATTAGAATATTGGACTAGTAGGTAACATGCCATTGTCTTTTTTAACATTTATAAAAATTTTTCCTAACAATAGCATGAAAAAAATATAAACAATTACCATACTAGTAAAAAATAAAAATCCCCGACTAATTAGCATTTTTACTAAATTCCTAAGTCCCAATTAAATTAAATGTCAACCAGAAACAAAATAGTAAATTAGGGAAAAGAGATACGCAGGTAACCATTCAAAAAGTACAAAACGGATGACAACACACCAGCAACAATAACACCGCATGAAATGTAGTGATAATTTACCTACATCAATGAGCTCCAACATTTGATATGCGGTTGATGGTCGATCGTTATCGCGAGATTGCAGCAAACTCTGTTGGGGATCTCTAAAAAATGTACGAGTATTTTTTCTGGCTTTCATTGCCTTGTGTGCGCGTGTGTCAGCCTAGGTATAGTTATTGTTGTTAGTGCCACATTGTCATATTTAGTCGTACCTAAATACTTACATATCTTCTGGCATATCGTACAGGTGACGTTCATTGCTGCTGATGAGCTCTGATTTCACAGCAGGCACCCATTTGACTAGCTACTCAGATGTCTACGTGCACATACATTCATATATGCCCCGTAGGAAAAATCTGAATTAATTTAACCAATTTCGGGGTCAATAGGGTTGAAAATGTGGCAGTGCGTAGCACCGAATTCCCGCAAGAGAAGATAGATTAAGCTATGCGTCTGGCCCTTGAGGAGAAACCAAATTAGCCCCGTTGTGATAGATGAATAGTGTTTTAGATGAGCAGACAATTTCGGATCTAGAGGCGCTGAGAAGCTGGACGCAACCAACCGATAACCAAAGATAGAGATATTTTGCCATAATTGGAACAATTTGGTTTTAGTTGCTGTACACTCCCTCAGACAAGTAGACTCTCGAGCACCGTCTGGAAACGCACTCCTCTGAGGAAGAAGTACTCTCATTAAGAAACATGTGAAAAGAGCGGTAAGAGGATAAAGTTAGCCTTCCTAGTCTTCTCTCCTTAGAAGTCTCCTGGCTCGAACGGTTTCTACCCTGTGCTCTTGAAGTAGGGCATAGAATCTTTCTTCCACATTTAATAATAATAATTCTTGGCGCTTACACCATTTGTTGGCTGTTTGGCCGAGCTTCTCCTCTATTCGTGTTATGCGTTTTGATATTTTTCCACAAATGGAGGACCTACATACAATTTTATGTCGCCCCCAAACGTCAGGTGGGTTTTTATGAGGAGCTTTTTCATGGCAGAAATAGCTTGCCGAGGAGCGACCGATTTTTCGAACTCGATAGGATGATAAAGGATAGTTAGGCATCAACACATTCGGGTAGATTAGATAGATAGATTATTTCGAGATTTGCACTTCGACCTCAATGTCTTTTGTGCCCACTGCTCATCATTGTATTTCTTACAGACCCATTTTCCTTATTAAACTCAGGATAGAGTTGGGTTCGATTGAGCGTATGTGCCTTTCTTCTGGCTGCAGTTGACCGAGATGTCTCAACCTTTTGCGCGCTGTAGCGTAACTATAGAAACGACAAGAATAAGGGGGCCATATTAGAATGCCCGTGAGCATTCTCAGTTCATCCTTGGGGTAAGGATTTAGCCTGGCGTAGAACCATAGTTTGGGACCAGCAAAGCTCCCTTAGCCTTAGCTTTTCACTCCTTAGCTTTCCATTGATGGTGTGTTGTCCCATAGCAGGAAAGGGTTCGGGTCCTATGAATGGCAAAGCCGCAACCTCTCTCGTCAATGTGCCCGCTACTTCGTTCTCAATTATACCCCTGCGTCCTTGCACCCAATTTGGCCGGATGCGATTGTGCGTTCCTAGTAGATTCAGTTTCTCGATATACTCAAAGACCAATAAGCACTTAATCTCACAGGATGTTAGAACCTTGAGTGTCGCCTGAATGTCACTCAGTATGGCGAGTCGCTCATTCCGAACATTTGTTTCTAAGTTTATCTCTGCACATAGACAGATGGCACGGTGCCATCGTGGTGTCCAGCGTATATTGGTTGAATGGATTCTTGCGAAAAGGAGATTGAACTCAAAATGTCAGAAACATTATCAAAGGTGCCATCACACCAATTGGATACGAGGCATGCTCCCTCTTTAGATGATGCGTTAGCATTTTTTCAAGGCGGAGCCGCATTTATGTCTATTGACACAACAGGGTTCTACATGCAGATTTCGCTCCTATGGACGTATGGAAACTTTGCACCATCGATAGTATCCACTCCTCCCACTGCTTTCGAAAGCGGTTGAGGGAGGAATGAGACATCGGAGTTATGAGTCTGTATCTGTTGTCGGTTTGTCTAAAACAGTTCATCTCCAACAAATACGAAATATGACCTTAGGGATATAAGTGTGAGCCAGTTGAATGAGTTTACACTTAAAACAAAATGGTTTAACGAGGTGAAGCAGATAAACTGCCACAATGGATCGGCAACAGTCTAAGTGAGTTGGTTTAGAGACTGACTGCCATTTGGCAACTGTAGAGAGCTCTACGATCGAACGCAGTCCCTTTTAGATATTGTAGATGACAGATGCACAGAAGACCACTTTCCGTCGACCCTTTGTAAGCAGAGATGCTGCTGCTTAAAACAAAGAGGTGCGCTGATGGTTTCCTAAAAATGAAGAACTCTATACTTCAATACCCCTCCGAATGACAGAAGACTTGCACAGTATTTTTCTATTAATCGATTTCTCAATTGCATCCGAATATTTCGAAATCAGCCTCATTTGGCGGCATAGAGGGAAACTGCTGGGCTGATGAGTTGGCTGGACAAAGGCTCTGGAGACGATTTCATTGCGAAATGAGAGGATTGAGGTTCCCTTAAGAACCTATGGTCTGCTCCTGGAAAGATGGGCCTCGCGTCAACTCAGCAAGGGCTGGGCTAGTGCCCAAACGTGCAAAGTCGCGAGATCCTTCGGGCAACGAGTAGATCGAGGAACTTTCAAGACTAACAAAGCTGCAGCTCTCGAATTTAGTGCGTATTCTTACCGGACATTGTCCGTTAGGTATCCATGTGGTGAGACTTGGAATTGCCTCAAGTCGGTTCTGCAGAAGCTGTCTGGAGGACGAAGTGGAATCATCTCAGCAACTTCTTCTCAGCTGATCTGCTTTCGTCGGGCAAAGATTTAAACATCTGGGCGCTCACTTTTTCGCTTCACCTGCGGATATTGCGGGTTTAAATATCACACATTTGGTAAAGTTCATCAGTAGCTTGAAGCGGATAATTAGGAACGTAAATTAGCCATCGTTAGTCAGCATCCTCTATTCTAAAGGTCCCTTCCTTCTCATTTCGCCTGTGTGGTATCACAAAGGAAAAGCTTTGAATATTTGTCCAAGTATGCCCTTCGCAAGGTCAGCCGGTTATCCTAACCTAACCTTTCTATTTATCCACTCTGAGCGCCAGGATATAGTAACATTAAAGGTAAAACTATAATGCAGATAGACAGGACGAGGTCGACACACCCATGCGCTTGACAACATGTAAACTTTTTATAGACAGATACACCATTACTGTTGCAAATTCCAACTGAAAACAGTTAAACAGCTGCACTATCAGTAGACAAGCGTAGCCCGAATTGAGCAAGGGTCCCACTAAAAGTCTACTTAAATTAACTAGGAAGGATCTAAGGTGCCCTATCTGGGCACGCTCTAATGGAAGGCATGCCGGTAGATTACGGACACTATCCAATGACTAGTGTCGAAGCTGTCAGGATATAGAAGATGTGGAGACAGTCGAGCACCTTCTATGCGGGTGCATGGCGTAAAAGTCAGTGAGATTGCTCGGTCTCGCTTTTCTGGACAGCATTGCTGAGCCAGCTTTTAAAGGTCACACAATGGCTTAGAGAGGACCAAGTAAGGATAGAATAATTCCGGTGGTATCCCAAGGAGTCTCTACCTGGCCTAGGTGCGTCGAAGGACAGCCACTTCACCTAGCCTAACCTACAGCTCGAAACCAACACTTTTGCCTGCAGGGAACTTTCCACTATATTTTTTAGTATTAATCAACATGTGCATATGTATATTCAACAGTACAAATATATATTTACGTACACATATACATATGTACGTATAGTTCCATGTATAGCTCCCATATCCTTAACCAACCATAAAGGGTAATTATGTGGGTTTTAAATGTTTGAATTTATGAATACAAGAGCTACCTTTGCTCGCTTGTAGATACTCGCCACTTGTATGTATTTTTGTAATCAGCACAACGTTAATTGGATTGTCGATGATAATTAAAAATAAAACTTATAGTAATTGGCGTAAAATTTAAACACTTGATATAAAATTTAATATGTGCCCTTTGAAGATTGAATGTTGACTGTAAATTTTTTTTTTAATAATTTTGGTGTTCTTACCGCCTTCGTTCAATATTTTTCATGGTAATCGCAAGAGGCCAGCATCGCCTTTTTATGGTGTCTTGCAATGGCAAAACATCAATTTTCTATTAATGTGGTGTGGCGTGACCGAAGTCGGAGTACCACCTCTGTTCAATGGTTCACTAAAAAGTACGCGTACATAGTAAAAATGAAATTGGCCCATAAGTAAGCAGGCCCTCAATAATGTTTTGAGTTTTATCATACGAAATTTGACACCAAATTTGACGATTCAATTGAAAGATCTGCATTCTGCGCTGTTGTCAATGCGCCAATAAATGGCATGAAATATTCAAAAATAAAAATATAAGTAAATTCAACAGTTGAAAAAGTTAATGTTATCTTTTGGTGGTCGTGGCCTCTTATATTGTATATTAAGAGATGCTACTCGGGGCGATGTCACATTAAATGGTGCACTGGAACGAGTCGCATTACCAATAAATGAAAAATATATCAAAAAATTTAAGTGAAATTTATGGCACATTAACTACAAAAGCAAATATAATACATCCACTAGGGAGCGTAGCATTTTCTCAGATTTTCATATACAGGGTCCGGCATTCGAAGTGTAACCAATTAAAAAGGCCATACATTTAGTTTGGAAAGTTATTTTTATTCAATTCAGAGTAAAAAATGTGTGAAAATAATACAAAATTAAGAATCAATTTACTTTTGCTCGACATGACCACCTTTTGCCTTGACTATGGCCTTGAGACGATCCAGAAACGAATCGCAAGTTGCCCGAATGAGACTTCCAGGTATTTTTCCCCACTTGCTTACAATGGATTTTTTCAGCGCTTCGAGACTGGTGAATCTGGTGAAACAAAATAATCCATCAGATTCGCGTCTGGTGAATTTGAGAGCCATTGTGTGGACGTTATGAAGTTCGGAACGTTGCATTTCATCCATTCTTGGTTCACTCGAGCATTGTGAGACGGTGCCGAGTGCTGCTGAAACGTCCATGGTCTGCCAACGAAATGTTTGGCTGCCCACGGCTTCAAAGCAACCTCCAGAATACTTTCCCGATAATATTTCGGATTTACTTTGAGCCCAGGCTCGATGAAAAGGATGGGAGAGCGCCCATCTGCGGCCCAAACTATTACCTGTGCTGCCGGCGGTTGCTGCCTCCTGGTGGCCAATCGATGACTCAAATTCTCGTATGAACGGTCGGTCAAATAAACCCTATCGTTTTGGGAGTTTACGAATTGCTGAATTTGAAAAATTTTCTCATCAGAAAATATAATATTGGGAAATTTACCGCTTTTGGCCAAGCGAAGCAACTCCTTCTGGCTCTCTCAAGTCTGACTTTTTGCTGCTTTGTTGTGAGATCATGCGCCTTTTGGATCTTGTAAGGCTTGACTTTGAGATCACTTTTCAGTATGCAGCTGATGCTACGGTCACATATTTTCAGTTCTTTCGCCATTTGATTGGCACTCCGCCGACATTTGTACAAGCAAGGAACTTTATGCTCTTCTTACGGATCTTATACCCCCAGAGCCGAGGTTTCTTTTGAGCGCGCTAGAGTTTTATCTGGTAAAAAATTAAAAAAAAATCGGATAAGAGCTTCCAAACTTAGCCAGAAGCTTTCCAATGTTGTCTTCTTCTCGCTTTCATCTTAACTTGGGTCCATAAGAGAGATTCGTCAACTTCTAAAAATTCTTCACTAAGGCTACGTCGCCAAGATCCGGTCGCCAAGATCGGTCACTGACTTGCGCAACTTATGTCCAATCCAATTCCATTGGCGCTCTTGGATTTCAATGTCAATTGGTAGTTTTCTGCTTCGGCTGAGGAGTTGTTCGTTTGAAATCCAATTGTCGGGCCACCAGATACGGAGAATCGTTCTTAGACATCGGTCTGCATCAAATGTCTGCAGCTTCCGCGTTGCAGATACAGACACCGACCATGTTTCACAGCCATATAGTAGGACGAATTCAACATTCGAATTAAAAATTCGTAGGCTGCTTTGGCTTTTTTTGTTCTCGCATCGATATCGCCTTTTGCTCCACCGTTCAGGCTTCCTAGGAGGTATAGCTGTTTACATTATCATTGGGTTCCCCATAGGTAGTGAACTTGTTTTGTAGTAAGGAGTTGATTTCCACGGACTTAGTTTTCTCGACATTGACTCGCAGTCCAACGTTTTTGGCTTCAGAGCTTAGTTCATTAAGTTTGCTCTGCAGGTGTCCGCCATTCCGTAATACAAAAGTCGTCTAAATGCTCCATACTGATAGGATTCCAAGGACTTTCACTATCTGAGCTGGTACCGAGAGCGCTGTTTAGAACGTCGTCAGTGACTATTAAAAATAGAAGAAGGAATAGTGAACACCCTTGTTTGACACCAGGCACACATCACTTGTAATTGGTCAGTTTTTTCCCCTTTGATCCGCAAACCAATTGCACCACTCCTTTTCCATTTTTGAAAACTCAGAAATCTTAAGCGCTTTCTTTTACCTGGACCGAACTTCTTCATGGACTGCTCATTTTTCTTAGGGTTATTGTTGCTCTATCCATGGGTTGGTGCGTGACTACCATTCGGAATTCAGAGAGAGAACGTCGGTTCGAATCTCGGTGAAAGACCAAAAATTAAGAAAAAGTTGTTTCTAATAGCGGTCGCCCCTTGGCAGGCAATGGCAAACCTCCGAGTGTATTTCTGCCATGGAAAAGCTCCTCATAAAAATGTATGCCGTTCGGAGTCGGCTTGAAACTGTAGATCCCTCCATTTGTGGAACAACATCAAGAGGCACGCCACAAATAGGAGGAGGAGCTCGACCAAACACCCAAAAAGGGTGTTCGCGCCAATTATTATATATATATATATTATATGATGAGACCACTCGCAAGAGATCAAAGAAATGAATTAGACCGCACTTCCCCTAAATTCGTTCAGCTGATCCAATTCAAAAAATTTTATTACCAAAATGACATCGACGGTACTTTCTCGAACTTTATTCTCAAAAGTACAACGTAAAAAACGCTAAAGACAAAGTCAAAACAAAAAATGTTGCAAGAATCGAGGTAAACATTTTCTAATGTCGCAGGTATTGAATACAGTAAAAAAATTGTGTCGCAGGTATCGAGGTGTGCAATAATCGAGTTTCTAGTGTAGTAATATTTCATTAGTTTATATATATGTATGTCTGTATGTATACATAAAAAATCGATATATTGGTCAGCAAGCACACAACTCAGTTTTCTCTACGTGGGTACAAGTATCGCGTGCCTACTGTTTTATTAAAAATTAAGCTAAACTTAGCATTGATATCGTCTCAATAAATTCTCAACATAATCAACAGCGAGTCGAAACATTCTCACCTTTTACCACGGCTCTGCTGGCTACCGTCCGCTTATTTGCAGTCCAAATGCCTATCTATACATTGCACACACATATGTACATACGCGTATATATATGCACAAGAGGTATATGAAGTTTCTGGCTGTTGTAAAGGTATTTTGAATACCTGGAGTTGTAGCGTCATTAAAAAGTCGATATGTAGTTGCTTTGGTTAGCGGAGAGCTCGAATTCATTTGATTGAATTAATTTTATATGCAACTACTAAATTTTTGTTGGTGCTGTTGTTGCCCGTGTTTATACGAATATATTCTACCTTCATTATTGTGAATGTATGTTTGTTTGTTGTTGCAACTAGTATAGTTCCTTTTATTTTTATACTTGTTTCATTCTAGTATTAATTACTTTGGCTTCCGAAATCGAAATTTACATATTAAAGTCGTTTCAGGAACGATCGGTTCGATTGTATCGTAAACGGATTACACTGAATTTATATGGAAATCATTGATCCATTCACAAGGGACTAAACAAATCAGAGAGGAGCACATCGTTGGTTGGCGCATTGGCTTATAGAGGCAAAAGAGGGGAAAGCGGCAAAGGGGAACGTTACGATTGACCATTGTTGCTATACATATTTTACATACTCACACATTTTTAAAACATGCATACCTACATACACACGTACTTGGGTGTGCACTCTTATATGTTTGTGTGTGTTAGTGCGATCGTTTGCTTGCTTGTATGTAGTTGTCGATCTCCCAATAAGTATCGACCATCAATACAAAAGCCATTTCACAAATCGCTACAACATTAACAGACCGAATGGTGTCTGATAGTTAGCGGCTGATTGCTGCCACACATTTTTGTTTATTTTTTAATGCCTTCTTTTTATTTATTTTAATTGCAGCTCGTCCGAGCGTTCCAATGGTTGTTGGGATTTGTTTTTCGATTTTGTTTTTTTTTTTTTGCTTTTTTGCTCATCTCAAGTGGAACAACATAATTCCTAGAAAGGCTTTGGATTTGCTGCATTAAGCATTCATACGCTATGCAACATCAGCAGCAGCAACAATAACAACAACAACAACAACAGCAAATCCGAGTAATAGCGGGTGTAGCAAGAGCAAGCTAATCAGAATGCAGGCATCGTAAATTGCTTGATCGTGGCTGGCGCTGCTGAAGTCGCTAACTTAATGACCAAATGGTTGGATATCTACGTGTCAGACGGTTGTATTGGTGTGGTGTCAAGCCAAAAAGGATCGCAAACAATTAAAGCTTTTGCAAGCACGAAACGCGATTACCTGGTAATTGTTGTTTAATTAGCCGCAATGCAAGCCGTGGTAAACTAAATGCCACAAAATGTTCTATCCAAAAGATGAGATCATTCGAAGAGAGGTTTGGAGATCGAAAATGCGTCTAAACCCAAGTCTTGAATGTGTTTTGCTTTTCAATTTAAATGATTTAAAATTGATAACCAAAAAGTTGTTGTGGACCTAAACGTTTACCATATCCCCAGACCGGTCAGGGACCGGTCTTTGACGATGACAACTCAATTTATCTCCGCCGCATAAAATCTCATTTCTCAACCCCAAAAACTTATGCTTTCCACGCTAACCCCCGCACAATTGTCAGCGCATTATTTGCATTGTGGCTGCTAAAGCAAGTAATAACAAAGAAAAACACACAGTTACACATTGTATGAGTGGCGCCAGCAAGAGAAAGCGGGCGGACACGGTTATAGCGCAGACACACCAAATTTACCGAAGTCCCCAACCATCTGTGCGATCCTTCTGGCAGAAAAATGTGAAACATAGATGGCGCTCCAAGCAGCAAGAAGGAACAACACCTAAGCAACGACAGGTGGGCATTCCTACTATTTAGGACTGGTAGCGGCAAGCTAATCACCTACTCTGTCATAAATCAAAACAGATTAACGATACCAACGCAAGACTGAGTCTTATCCCGAAAGGAGTGTACAAGGAAAAAAAATTATGCCTCCAGCCGACAAATCGCATCAGTGCATTTCCATTATGCATCGCTATTTGGCAAATAGATTTAAAGAAAAAAATGCAAAATATCGTATTCAGAAAGTTACTGGGCCTGAAGCAAGCCAACTTCTTTTTAACTGGCTTACGCGATTTTGGCCGAGTTTAACAAAGCCATAACCAGTAATATCTTTCTCGTGCTGACACAGCAGAATCTTCAGCAGAATCTTTCTCTCAAACACTCCGAGTCGCTTAATCGGATGTTCATCGTCCATGCTTCTGCGTGATACGATAGGACGGGAGTGATGAGAGTCTTGAAGAGTGTTAGTTTAGGGTTTTAGAGAGGACTTTATTCCTCAGTTGCCTACTTAGTCCAAAGTAACACTTGTTGGCAAGAGAGATTCTACGTTAGGTGTTAATGCTGGTTCCTAAATAAACGAACGCTTGAAGCAAGCCTTACCACGGAACAAATTGTGATGGTTAAGCTATTGTATCGGGTCCTCCTCATACAGCTAAAAACCCCGATAAATAAGATCTCGCCTTTCAAGCGCTCAAAACATCTATTCTGAGTTGGCTTATATTCTGGCATCAATCGAATCTTCGAGGCATGGAAGCAAAATCTACGATAAAAGCCGGAAATTGGCACAGTTCTTGCGTACGTTGATACATTGGTAAGTAGGCTTAGTGACGGCGATATTTTTTCCACCGTGTGCTCGACTCAATGTCTTTGGTGATGAAAAGCCGAAGGGTAAATTAGTTGGGAAGATATTCTTATTCTGTGGGGGAGTCGTTACTGTTTTTACTGAACACTGATTTGAAAATGAATTCCCTTATTTAAGAAACTCTGCTTAAGTCTTACATCTTAACTTGTAAATGGAACTCGGTAGATACGTTCCTACTCTAAATATTATATTTTCCTAAAAAACCATGTAAAAGAAGTTATAATGAAATGAAAATAAGTATTTATTATAATAAGCGGCCGCCGTAGCTAAATGGGTTAGGCTAAGGCCTTTTTGCACTGCGACCAGATTATCTATTGTGCGCCAATAATTACTTAATTATAATTATTTAGTATGCCGAGGAATCGAACTAGCTCCTTAGGAGGGAGCAATTGTAGGTCTTCCTCCTCTAGTAGGTACGAGCCCAGGACTCTGTGTATCCTGTGGCCTATTGCCTCACAGTTGATGATTAAGTGTTTCATAGACTCCGCTTCATGGTATTGTTAAACACCGATGATCTAACATTTTAGAGCCCTTAACATGTATGCATGAAGTATGATACGGTGAACTCCCTGATACGGTGAACTCCCTGAATCCACAGAACAGGCACCATTAATAAATACAAGTGAGTTGAAACTGTATGGCCAATTTTCAGACGAACAACGGTCTTAATATTCCGGCATGATGAATTTGACGGGTATTGGTTTTTGGTCCTCGAAAGATTAAAAGAGTTTGTAGTGATGTTGGTACTGGTTCTGTTCAGGGGACTTTCATAATTGGTATGCCTTACCAGTTTTTTTATGTCTTCTGGAAAAGTGTATTCGAACATGTAGAATGGCTCTTTGTTTGCTTCTTTAGCTCTACTATCAGCCTGTTCATTACCTTTGACACGCCTTTGACTTGAGACCCACATAAGTTTGACTGATCTTTTGTGTTATGTGAGAATGCTGCGGATTTTTGTGATTACTGAGGAGAATAGCCTGACTTAGTTCAGAATAGCCCCGAAACCGGTTAAGGTTTTTAGGGAAACAGCAGCTTCGGCTGCGAAAATTGAGCAGTAACTTGGTAAAACTCCAACGGTTATAGTGGTATATATTTCGTTTGTTACCGCAAACGAAGTGCAGGAATTGGTTTAAGATCCGTCAGTAAATAATATTTCCCAGTCTGATTTCAAAAGAGTTAGAGTTTCTAAATTGAATTGTTTGAATTCATCAGGGCTAGTAGAATTTTTTTGATGGCGCAGTAAATTATTTATGACTAAATATCTTGGTATGACGTATTCTGGATGAGAATGGATAATTCTACGCGAATGGGTCACATAAGTATATTAAGTTTTTTGGCTTGATTTAAAATTACTTAAATCGTACTTGTTTTGTGACGCCATGAAGAAACTCATTCAAACAAAAGCTTGTTTCTGTAATACAAAATCCTGGGGATTCACATCAGCGTGTTATTTGATACCCTTTCCACAAGGGTAGGTAAACCAGCTTCCACTAAGATAGCATGCATAGGAGAAGTAGGAAAGGCTCTAATGCTCCTTCTAGCTGCTGTGTGATAAGGTGCTTCTAGGCGCTTCAGATGGGTGTATGCGCATTGTCCGTAAATTGGTATTCCGAAGTCTATCTTGGATAATAACAAAGCTCTAGTTATGTTTACCAGCGTTTGTATATGAACTAGACAGTGTTTTGAAGACAAGTACTTAATGATACGATATATAGTCTTGGTAATAAGCTTAGTCTACTATGCTCACAATGATGCTTAGAAGTTAATTTTTTATCAAATATAATTGCAAGTACTTTTACAGATGCCTGTAAAATTTCGAAAAAAAAATTTTCTTTTTATAAAATGTTAATACAATCCTTTAAGAATATGTCAAAAAATTTTTAGAATGTAAATTTAAGTATTTCTTATATTATAGATCGTCAACGTATAGTTATGTCATAGATCGTTGCCGACTTTAGACGCGTTTTTCTCAAAATTATATTGTAATTTTCGAATTGGCGTACACGATAACTCGAAAAGTTATTGACCGATCTCCCTGAAATTTTGCACGCATCTTTTTTATGACATTTCTTTCTATGTGAATTTACAATTCAAAAATTTTTCGAAGCAAAAATATTAGGAAAATTCGCCCCAAAATGTTTATTTTCTTTTTGAAGCATTTTATTCTGCGAATTTGTTTTTTTTTCACTTTTGTTTAATTCGTATAGAAATTAATAACATTAATAAGCTAAAAAAATTTTGGTTTTTTGTATTCAGGTCACTGACGCCAATGCTACAATGCCCGCCGATTGAGAAGCCCCGCTACGACCTTCCTGGAAGAATTGACTGTACATCCGCCATTTTAAATGATTAAAATAAAAAAAAAAACAATTTATATGATTTTAATGTATAAATAAACTGTGTGCCAATTTTGAAAAAAATATATTGACTTCTTCATTTTAAATAATTTCAATGAAAATCAGGGAAATATGGCCGTTTACAGATATCTGTCCCCTTAAGGATGTTAGTGTGAGGAATTGTGCAAACTGGTAAAATAATAAATTCTAAATATTATTGTAACCTTTTAGATCAGCTTAAGGGAAAAATTTATGAAAAAACTATCCAGTTTGGAAAAGAAAAAAAATCGTTCTCATAAGGCAATGCACCGTGTCACAAGAGCATTTTGACAATGACTGAAATCCATGAATTAAAGTTCGAATTGTAGGGGCAGCCACCAGATTTGGCCTCTAGCGTCTACCATCTGTTTCCAGACCTAAACAAATTCATGCGTGGAAAGCGTTTTTAAATTCATAAATTGGAATCTAGACGGAATAATAATATCCTAAAATTGTGTTTTTCTTACCGAACCGCAAAACTTATTGAACAACCTATTAAGTTATTCAAGTATTTTGGACATTGAGTATAATGAGAAGTAAACTGGAAAAAATTTTAAAAATTTAATTTGTTTAAAATTTATTCAAGGTTGAAAATTATGGTATGGATTTTGAAGTGAAATACAGGGTGCGCCTACTTTTATGTCGGTATGTAAACGTTGAATAACTTTGTCATTTACCAACCGATCGACTGTAACATACATACATGTTTTCGATACGTCAATTCAGTACAATTTCAACCATGGATCGCTTTACACCGAAACAACGCGCTAAAATAGTGACGATATACATCGAAAATAGTCGTTATATTGTTCTAACTCAACGCGCATATCGCAAAAAGTATCACGTCAAACAGACACCGTCTGACAATACTATTCGTCGTTTGGTGTGGAATTTTTTTGAGCACGGGACAGTAGGAGATCATCAACATGCCATTCATCAGCGACCAAGACGTTCCAATGAATTTGATGAAGGTGTGAGGGAGAGCGTTGCCCAGGAGCCAACGGTGTCGTATCGTCGTCGAGCTCAGCATTTTGGGGTCAGTGAAACCTCAATGCGGCGCATTTTAAAGGATGATTTAAGGGGTTAGGCCACTCTAGGATTTTCAAAATATCGAAATTTTTTTGTTTTGCTTAAAAGATGCTTTAAACTCTTTAGAATATAAAACAAAAAGTCCTATGCGTGAAAAAAATGTTTATCTCTAATATTTCGCACTTTTGCGCGAGCGCCTCTGACGTCTCTGACACGACTATTCAAATTTAAACCGTGTTTATCTCAAAACGTGATTTTTCAAAACTGCACGCAGCATAACACAAACAATTTTTAATATTTTCACTTGTAATTGTACAAGGATCTTTAGAACATTATTCCGCACTGAAATACGTACGGATTTTTTTATTAATTAATTAGAAAAATTTTTATAAACAATTAACGGTTCCATTTTAGATGGAAAATTCTACTTTTGACTTCAAACATCTGCAAAATACACAAATTTCAATATTTCTAAAATCCCGTACGTATTTCTACAGCTATACTCACGTCGATTGAGAAGAATTTTTTTAATTTGGTTTAGGTGGACATTTACGTCAGTTGTACTGCGTGCCGTGAAGTGCCTTTTTCGCAGGGCGCGTTCAGAGATTCACTCCAAAGGCGCCATTTTGTAATATTTTTCAATAAAAATATTTGTAATTACACTTAAATATATGCTTAATAATATACTTAAAAAGTTTTTTCCTAGCACCTTTCTTTCAATGTAAAAAGAATCCTTAAAAAACTGCTTTTTTTACAGTAGCTAGAGTGGCGTAACCCCTTAAATCTGTTTCCGTATAAAGGGCAACTGACACAGAGAATATTGCCGACAAACCATTCACGTCGGTTGGAATACGACCAAGCAGTCGCTCGAATGGTTGACACTGAACCTAATTTTTGGCAGCAAATTTTAATGACTGACGAGGAACATTTTAACCTCTCTGGCAGCGTGAATAAACAAAATTGACGCATTTGGGCAACTGAGAATCGACACGAGATCCATGAAACGTCATTGCATGACCGGAAAGTAACTGTGTGGGCCGGCATTTGCGCCAAAACCATCATTGGGTCATATTTTTACCGAGAAAACGAAACGGTTAATGAAAACCGATATCGATGGATGTTGGCTCATCATGTCTGTCCGCAAATGCGTGACAAGGTTTAGACGGTTACTGGTCTCAACAAGACGGTGCGCCATGCCATCCTGCGAATGCAACAATTGAATTTCTGTAGGCGACATCGACTGGCCCCCCAGATCACCTGACATAACCCCCCGGACTTCTTTTTGTGGGGTTATCTGAAAAGTAAGGTTCATGCCTACAAGCCGCAGACTATTGACCAGCTTAAGGCAAACATTCGTGCCGAAATCGATGCTATAAAACCCGAAATGCTTGACAAGGTGATGCGCAGCAGCGCAGAAAAAAGATCGCAGTTTGTGATTGCTAATAAAGGTGGCCACTTGATTGATATTGTATTCAAAAAATTATTTTAATAAATTGTAAATAACCAAGCCAAATAAAAATACCTCTCTTATACAAATCAATTGTTTTTTTTGTTTTAAGTTATTCAATGTTTTCATACCGAAAATGGCACACCCTGTATTTTCGGTTACCTTTTAAATTTTTATAAAATTTTGTTTTCTAAATTTTTGGAATAAAATATGCTTTTTACAAGGCATTGTAACATTTGATTGTTTCCATTTATGTGGTCACAAATTTATCAACTACTGTTTAATTTACTTTGAGCAGACAACCTTTTCTTACAGATGTTGACATTATAGCCACCAAAAGCAAAAAAAAAATAGAGCAATGTTGCTTTTTGCTCTACTATTATTACCTATTCAATATGTCTTGGCTTTTTTTTCCTGTCATTTTTTATTTCAAGAATAGATCCTTTTTTTAGACCTCAAATTATATATGCAAATAAAAAATTATATATTGCAATAAAAACTACAACGCTCACGTTTAGCCTCTTAAAAAAGAAAACTACGTAAGAAAATGTCAAATTTTCAATTCGGGTTAAATATCTGTATCTGGTATCTGGGCTAAAATTTGAATCAGCTGCTTATGTTTGCATAGACTACTTTTGTATTCAAGTATTCCTCTATTTTTAGTAAATTAAATAAAAATTTAGTTAAATCTTATAGCCACAGACTAGTTTTTCTGCCTCAAGCTGCATTTTATTTTGGTTTACGCCAACGTTATCCTCTGTTTAATCATCTTTGAATTGGCATTTAAAAGCATTCGTCTGCAATTAAAGATGCGCGCGCGCGAAAATATTGACAGCTGTCAATTTAAACAGCCTGTCGTTTCAAAGTGAAGCATCATTAACCAACTCGTCACGTATTTGGTTATGAAATTACTTGATAATTATTGCTGGCCCAATGAGCAAATGGCGAAATAATAGCACAACAAAATAAAATTTTTATTGGTAACATAAAAACTGGACACGAGAAATTAACAAATAACGACAGGAATGCTTAATTGCAGCCAGCTGCAGGTTTGCGCAAGACAAGTTGGCAATTTTTTGCTTTTCAGCTTCGCTCTTCTTGCAGTTTTATAAGAGCGTAAAAAAAAGTTAGTTTGCTTTACTCCTTTGAAATAAAGTATACGCATTGGGCACTATAAATAATCTATATTTGTCCTGAGGAAAAGTAAAAAACAAAATTTTAATAGCTGTGCACGTCTTCTTTCATTTGATATCCTTATTAATATTATAGAGTGAGTGTAAGTATTTAAAATAAATTGTTTAAAATTTAATCCTTTGGAACCTTAACTTTTGAAAACTTGGAAAGTACTTAAAATTAAATTAAATTGATAGGAAAATGTAGAATATTACCAAGAATGATAGAAAGAAGATTGCACCGATCAGAGAGTGTGTGACGTCACACTAGCCTAGTTGTGCAGTGTTGCCAACACTTTACTCTTTGCAATAAATTGAATCGTTTTTTATACCCAAAATGCGAAAATTTTTTGTTTGGTATTTGTATAACAAAAAAGGCCACTCTCGCATTTACAACTTATGCTGAGAAGATTTCAGTGCTATTGAAAATTTGTTGATTCTTATAAAATTTGATATCATGAAAGTACAATATGCTAGAGAGGAATAAAAAGGCCAGTAACGCACATGTACACATGTAAAAAGGTGCTGGGAGTTACATGGGGTCTACCTCCTGCTAAAGGGTGTTTTTTTTAGAGGTTAGGTTTTCAAGTTGGCACTACTTTTTTCGTAGATGGTCTTTTTGACAGCTGTCACTTGATTTATGTTCAGTTTGGTTTGCCATTTCATAATAAATAGACTTACACTTTTGGTTGAATGGGTATGTCAATAAGCAAAATTGTCGCATTTGGAGTGAACATAATCCACAAGCCATTGCTGAGACGCCGTTACATCCTCAAAAAGTCACTGTTTGGTGTGCTCTATGGGCAGAGGGAATCATTGGTCCATATTTCTTTAAAAATGAAGCAGGCCATAATGTTACAGTCAATGGAGAGCGCTATAGAGCCATGATTAATGACTTTTTTGTGCCTGAATTGGACGATGTTGATGTGGACGACCTTTGGTTCCAACAAGACGGCGCTACATGCCATACAGCCAACGCAACAATCGATTTATTGAAGGAAACTTTTGGTGAGCGCATTATCTCACGCCGTGCACCTGTGGCGTGGCCTCCAAGATCGTGCCATATAACACCGCTGGACTATTTCTTGTGGGGCTATGTGAAGTCGCTTGTCTACGCAGATAAGCCCGAGACGATTGACGTCTTGGAAGAGAATATTCGGCGCGTTATTGCTGACATACGGCCCCAATTGCTGCAAAAAGTGGTTGAAAATTGGGCCTCTCGGCTGGAATTTATTCGAGCCAGCCGCGGCGGCCACTTGCCCGAAATCATTTTTAAAACATAATGGCAAACCCTTATCTTTATAATAAAGCTAAATTCTTGGCCATAACATTAAATTATATACGTTTTATTTCATCTTGAAAACCTAACCTCTAAAAAAACACCCTTTATAATCGATTGGTGCTACTCAGCTATAGTAAAGCCAATATTACTATACGGAGCTCTGGTGTGGTGGACTGCGCTAAGAAAATCGACATAGCCTATGGAAAGTATTCAACGCCTTGGTGCACTCTACACAACAGGTGCATTGAAAACTACTCCAACGGCAGCGCTTAAAAGAATACTCAACTTGTCACCGATTGATTTTGCGGCGGATGGTCTAGCAGCTAAATCCACCGTAAGACTCAGGCGAGTGTACCTGTAAAACATTCGGATATAGCTCAATAGGCTGGAGTTACAGGGTCCAGAAGCACTATATTATATTAGGGGCATGGATCTATTGCGCAGAGCTAGGCATCAGGCAGCCATTTAAGATTCCTGACCACTGCAGTATCTTTCAAGCAGACGTATTTGCTGTAGGTAAGGCTGCGGAAATAGCATTCGCAAAGACATCAAACAACGCCAAAATAAATATGTATGTTGACAGCCAAACGGCGATAAAAGCAATAAACTCATAGGAAATTTCATCTAAAATTGTTCTAAAAAGTAGGGAAGCCATAGAGAGATTAGCCGCAGACAGACGGTTGCATATCTATTGGGTACCCGGACATAAGGGCATTGCAGGAAACGACATTGTAGATGAGATTGCCAAAAGCGCTGTTTACAGACAATTCGAACAAGAAAACGACATACTGAAACCTTTAAATGCGGTATACAATAACATCACTGCGGACATGAAAATACGATTAGACAGGATGTGGAATATTCTAGCCACGTGCAAAACCGCGAAAATCATGCGTACACAGAATGCAAATGCGTAATTATCATACTTCCGATTCGTACTACCTCTGTCTAGAAAAGAAAGCAGAAATATCGTAGGTATGCTGATAGGCCGCCGTGGCCGAATGGGTTGGTGTGTGACTACCATTCGGAATTCAGAGAGAGAACGTCGGTTCGAATCTCGGTGTAAGATCAAAAACTAAGCAAAAGTTTTTTCTAATAGCGGTCGCCCCTCGGCAGGCAATGGCAAAACCTCCGAGTGTATTTCTGCCATGAAAAAGCTCCTCATAAAAAAACAGCTGACGTTCGGAGTCGGCTTGAAACTGTAGGTCCCTCCATTTGTGGAACAACATCAAGACGCACACCACAAATAGGAGGAGGAGCTCGCCCAAACACCCAAAAAGGGTGTACGCGCCATTTGCTCTGTGAAAATCGTATTCTAGGGATCAAAATAAGAAACTTTGCCGAAGGAACCATACCTCTAAAACGAATTCTGATGTCCCCCAATTTGGGTCAAACGAAAAATCCCACTTTGACCCATTTAGAGTGCTCCAATCGAGTCCAAATGTATGACCGACCCCCACTAACTTTGGACGGCCGATCCACCCATACCAGTGGCACTTCCCCTGGAACTCCCCTGGGGGTTCCCCATACAATCATTTCAAAATATCACCATTTTTGGCCTTTACATGAGAAAAGAAACTAAAAAGTTCGACCCAAATTGGGGGACATCAGAATTCGTTTTAGAGGTATGGTTCCTTCGGCAAAGTTTCTTATTTTGATCCCTAGAATATGATTTTCACAGAGCAATGGGCGATTTTTTGCCTCCCCACAAATCGACCTGGCCTAATATTATATATATATATATGCTGATAGGCCACAATTGGCTAGCGGCGCACGCATACAAGATAGGAATTACAAACAACGATAGCTGCAGATTTTGCAATGAACTGGAAGATAGGGAAACGCTGGAACACCTTCTTTGTTCATAGCCATGCGTTTGCTAGAACCAGATTAAAATGCTTAGGAGCTTTTCAATATGAGAAGTTAGAATGCCTCTCGGGGATAGAGCTCCAGAGTTTTCTTAGACTCGCAAAAGACGCAGACGTAATACAAGACGTCTACTACAAAGAAACGTAAAGGTCTAGCTCCATATGGTAACACTAAGGACCAATAGGTCCTAAAGCTCTAGAGGTTTATTCATAGTAAAAAAAACAACAAAAAAATACTAGATAAAACTGAAGAAACCATAACGACCTTTTCGAAAAGCATAACCTCAAATATAGCAAAAAAGTGCCTTTTTTAAATAAATTCTCCTAAGTTTTAAATACAAGGGCGGATTTTAAAACCCGGATTGACAGGAGCTGCGTGTGTATATTCAGGATTTGTACTACAAAATTGTGTTCTAAAAACCCTGCGCCATATGTTCGACTGTCATCATTCTCAAGTACTGCTAGGATCGGTCATCAAAAGATAAACACCAACAACAACAATAATACAACACAAATGTACCATTAGTGAAGGTAACACCCATGTGAGGTCACATTCCCAGCGGGAGCGAACATTTAACTATTCGCTGTGAAGCGAAAGTGTAGTTGAAAAAAAATTAAAAGAAAACTACATCGACAAAAACAAAAAACAAAAACGAAATACATAACTGCAAAAATGGTCGTACACACATGTCAACGAGTAAATTGTTGTTACGAGTGTGTTGGAGACACCAGCGGGTGTCTACATACATACGTGCACGTCCATTGAAAAAACCCGAAGAGGGAAAATGTGATAAAAAGTCAGCTCCAAACCATAAATGGCAAAGCAATTAATTATTTTTTAACTGTTTCGTCATTTCAGAATGCAGTAGCATCAACAACAACTTCACCAACCAACATTAACGGCATAACCACCAATGGCACATCCTTTGCGGCATCGGTCGCTTGCTCATCATTTTGATCCACATCATCAGCCACCACCATTCACCATTCATGGCGGCGACTGCGGCTGGCAGAGCTACGGGGCCAATCGAGTGGCTCAATTGCTGCAGCAGACACCAGCGGCAACAAACAACAACAGAGAACCAACATCGGAAGCTTTCTTTTTATTTGCGCCTAGGGCCACTTCTTAGTTCGCTTATCTTTCATTATTCGCATTTCGCGTCTGCCGATGTGTGTCTCTGTGTGTATGTATGTACGAGTATGTGGCTATTGCATTGCAAGCTGCTGAACTTCAAGCTTGGCTCAGCATTTATTTGATTGATCGATTGATTGTCGCCGATATTCGATCAAAACAACCAATTGCGGTAATTTCCTGCTGATTTGCTATCAAATTGTTGTTGTATTGTCACAATTGATTGCTGATGTTTTGCAAACTTTTTCTTTTTATTTCTTCATACATATGTAAGTATGTATGTATGTTGTTGTACGTGTGTGATTTCTTGTTGTTGCAAGTTTTCAAATACTCTACGAGTATACCATTCGGTGAGCCGTTCCGAACTAGTTCACGAGTAATTTCTTTACCCCACACCGTAGCCGAATGAGCTGGTGCGTGCCTAACATTTGGTAGTGCCTGGGTTCGAAACCTCGGGCATGTAACACCAAATGAAAAAAAATGTTTTTCTAAACCGATCGCTTCTTGGCAGGCCAGGGCAAGCTTCCTAGTGTATTTCTGCGATAAAAACTGTCCCCTTAAAAACCATCTGCCGTTCGGAAGCGACGTAAAGCTGTAGGTCCGTCCATTTATGGGAAAACATCAAAATGCGCATCACAAATAGATATAGGAGCTCGGCCACACACCCAACAAAGTGCGCAAGGGCCAATTATATGGCCCAAGGTGCCCTTGACACCCCAGCCAAGGTAATCCTACGCAAACAAGCTAAGTCCTTTACGCAATGTTTTTTTTTGCAAAACTCTAAATCTCCGTAATCCAAGACTAGCATTTAACTTTAAAAACCTCCATTTGAAAGCCACTTACAGAATTCGATACCAAGGAGGGCCTCGCAATATATACTTATGTATAAGTTCGAAAATCCGCACTGACTATTGAGGTTCATATAGAAGTTTTATCAAAGAAGTAGATCAGATTATTTACAATGTCAAAGAAAGAGATCAGAACACATTTATAAGTAGTCCATTCGTCAGCTTCTTCCCGAAATCAAGTTTTATGGGTCTCAAAATGTATTGAGAGCTAAATGAACAACTAATTAACAGATCTATCCCTGATATGTTACAGATCTCTTTTCCTTTTCGTTGGCCGTTGGATTTGAATTGATCACCTCAGTAAATACTTGGCAAGCCGACCTTTGAAGTCTGCGAATCATAATAAATAGTCAAATAAGCGACCGTCTTGTACATTCAATCCTGGAATTCTGGAAACATCATTTCGTTCAGAGATGTTTCCTTGCAAGAATTAAGAGTACTATAACCCCGTCTAACATGAGTCGAACTCATCCTCCAATTTAATTTAAAAGCAATATTTCGGCTTTTGAAGGATTTACGTTCAGCTCATAGACTTCGTCCCACAAAGTATGTATATGTACAGTCTTAGTGCCCATTACATGATTCCGCTTCTTCTTCTTGATTGGTCCGATAGCCGCTAAAGCAATTTTGACCGAATTTAACAAGGCACGCCAGTCGTTTCTTTCTCGTGCTAACCGGTGCCAGTTGTACACACCAAGTGAAGCCAAGTTCTTCTCCACCTGATATTTCCAACGCCGAGGAAGTCTTCCTCTTCATCTGCTACCACCAGCTGGTACCGCATCGAATATGTACTTTCAGAGCCGGAGCATGTGTATCCATGCGGACGACATGACTCAGCCAACGAAGCCGCTGGATCTTCATTAGCTGCACTATGGCTATCTTTCTCTCAAGCACTCAAAGAGACGCCTCATCGGTTGTTGTCATCGTCCAAGCTTCTGCGTCATACAGGACGGGCGGGATAAGAGCCTTATAAAGTATTATTTTTGTCCCTTCCACCTTTTAATGACAGAAAGAAAAATATTATAATATTTCCAATACAAAGCCTTAGAGGCTCAGTGATTTAGCCGCTTTATGTATTCCTAGCTAAATCTTCGCTTTATTCGAATTTGTTGCTCAGAAAAAAGATGTGGAAGCTTTGATAGATATCACGAAAACAAGACCCCAAACTGTAATATAAATAATTCGCATATAAATACTCACAGAGGAGATTCCGGGCAGAGTCTCTCTAGAGCATTAGTATTAATATTTTCTCACTATGAAGTTTTAATTGTATACTAGACTCCATGCTTGCCTTTGTATGTACGTTCGCATGCACTTCATGTATGAAGTCAGTATTGTTGTACGGAAGTGAATCATGGCTGGTCTCCAACACCATCACACAGAGGCTAAAATCTTTCGTCAACAAATGCCTAAGCATCATCAGTAGAATATTATGGCCGAACACCATCGACAACGACGCGCTGAGGAGATCAACGAATGAGGAGCCCATCCTTGGCAAATCAAACGCAGAAAGTGTCGACGGATAGGTCTCACGCTTAGAAAACCACCAGATAATATCACGAGAATGGCACTGAACTGGAACCCGTAAGGGAGCAAAAGTCGCTGACGGCCATAGATTACTTGGAGAAGGTTGATGTTGCGCAAATTAGCAGATGTCGACATTACATCGGACGGCACAAAAACAACAACCCAGAACCGTGTACGAAGGAGAGTCTTGTCAGGACCCTATACTCCCGAGCGGAGTGAACAAGGATATAAAAAAATAGATTAAGCCGTGAAGTGATTAAAACATTTTTTCTGTGAAGCTGAATCCTATTGACGCAATATATTTCTAAAGTCCTTCATTAGGTGATCTTGTGAGAACTCAACTCTCAAATTATGCTTTTCAATTTGGGCGTCAAAAATTATACCTAAATACTTTTATTGTTTGGGTATAAAATAAAATCCATTTCGCAGAAATGTTTCAGCCTCTCCTCCTTGCATACGTACATACATACATATGTTTCGAAAGGTTGGCTTTCGCTTATGCCATAATTTGTCATTTCTTTAATTGGCGGCGGGCGTTGGTCATCAGTCGTTTCGTTTCAACGGGTGCCATTCGAACAAAAAGTCCGCACGCGGAAATGTCATTGAAGCTGTCACATTGCCCAGGCTATCTATCTCGTCATCCAGTGTACGCACTGAATGCTCAGTTATCCCATAACTACCGCATAGCGAGCTTTTTTGTTCTTCTCTTACTTTTTTGTTTTATCTGCTTTTGTAATTATTGCGATCAGAAAAAATCGTTAAGTTAAGGAATTTTAACAAGCCGTCTGAATTTTATGGTGTTGCGCATTTTTGAGAGGCCGACACCAAAACAAAAAAACAAAAAACTTGACAAAACAAAATGTTATTTATAATAAAGGTGAAGATTTCTCTTTTTTCAAATGTCAGGGTTAGTGTTTTGATTGATTTCACGAGCCCACGGAAAGAACCAATTTATAATCTTACAGATCCATACATATATGTATATAATATGTGTGTAGGTATGTAATTTAACAAATTTTAAGTACATACATGAGTGACTATCATTTGGTGGGACCCGACAGTGTTTGAAAAACTGCCAACATAACAGCAGTAAAAAATATGACGTGGCTGTGCTGCGACAGCAATAATTTTGCTGAATACAATTTTGGCTTTCCTAAGCTGCGCATATTTCAACAGCAGAGGCTACAGCACAGCACAAATATATATATATATATATAATTGGCGCGTGCACCCTTTTTGGGTACTTGGTCGAGCTCCCCTCCTATTTGTGGTGTGCATCTTGATGTTGTTCCACAAATGGAGGGACCTACAGTTTCAAGCCGACTCCGAACAGCAGATATTTTTATGAGGAGCTTTTTCATGGCAGAAATACCCTCAGAGGTTTGCCATTGCCTGCCGAGGGGCGACCGCTATTAGAAAAATGTTTTTCTTAATTTTGGTGTTTCACCGAGATTCGAACCAACGTTTTCTCTGTGAATTCCACCAACCCATTCGGCTACGGCGGCCGTCACACAGCACAAATACCCTTTTTATTTAGCTGCGCTGTACTCAGTCATAGCAAAGTTTAAAATTTTAACCCGTACGAATATACTTTGTCTTTAGCTGCGGAAGAATGACAGCAGCAGTTACGGCAGCAGCTATAGCAGTAGAAGGGCAAATACGAAAGCAATAGCCACAGCAAAACTCTCACCTTTCTAAATCACTCTCACCTTTGTAATAGGCTTCGCACTAAAGCGACAGCACATATCCCCTTTTTTTGGTATTGCTTTGCTTTCGTTGTAACAGTTTGAATTTTCCCCGCCAAAGTATGACCAAAGCAAATGAAATTAAAAACTCTAAGCAATTTCAAACGCTTTATTTCAGTTTTGACACCCATGGTGAACAGGAAACATCAATTGATAGAGAAAGTGTCAGTCCCATAGCGCTCGCCCCTCGGCAAGCGATGACAAACGTCCGAAAACCATCCACCCCTGCAATAATAAAAAAAAATCGCTTGCCCCAAACACCAGCGACCAGCACTTGTACGCTGTAACGCTTTGTCTTTCGAATGCAGTATCTCTCGCTTCCGTAAATAAACCAGGATAGGCAGAACTTTTGTTTTCAATGGAACTTCTTTTTTATCTTGACATTAAGAGTGACAATAGAGCAGGGCAATGTGTCGACTCATTCCACATTTTCTGTGAAAAAGTTTCTAGCTCAGTGAAGCACCCCAGTCCGAGACTATCTGCGTTATTCGCGGACTCTGCAGGGTCCGACACTCGAAATGTAACCAATTAAAAAGGCCATAAATTTAGTTTGGAAAATTATTTTTATCCAATTAAAAGTAAAAAATGTGTAAAAATAATACAAAATTAAGAATCAATTTTCTTTTGCTCGATATGATCACCTTTTGCCTTGACTATGGCCTTAAGATGGTCCAGAAACGAATCGCAAGTTGCCCGAATGTGTTGTTGTTGTTGTTGTTGAGGTGGTTGAACATTTCTTAGCTGAAATGCTCCTAATTAGTGACCAGCACCGTTTTAATACCACTATCTCGTGAAATGATGAGTTGTTGTTGCATTTTTTTTTTTTTTTTTTTTTTTTTTTTTTTTGGTGTTTCCGGGTCAGATCCACTTAGTGAGGTCCAAGTATAGGAGCAAATCTTTTATCTCGATGACTGAGATCTCCTTAATTTGCTGTAGGAAAGGCTTACCGAAGGATCGGAGTCGTGCCCTGGCTAGTCCCGGACATTCACATAAATAGTGGAACAGACTTTCCTTCACCCCTTCCGTTTGACAGCTTCTACAGATAGGATTAAAGGGTAGGTTGAGTCTAGCTGCGTGATCCCCTACTTTCCAATGTCCTGTAAGGGTTGCAGTGATACGTGAAATGTTTGGCCGAGAACATCCTAACAGGTCATTCGTCCTTTGGATTTTATATGACGGCCATGTGTTTTTTGTTGTGATACATGTAGGTATTTGCTTCCATCTTCTTTAGGCTAAAGCATGATAGTGTGAAGCAATAGATGCTTTAAGTTTGTTCAGTGGGGTGGAAACTGCCACCGCCTCTGCTATGTCTAGTGTTGAGCCCTTTCTTGCTAGCTCATCCGCTATCTCATTGCCTCGTATGTTCCTATGACCGGGAACCCATATCAGGGTAATTTCAAGCCAATGGCTGAGCAGTTTCAGCTTCTCTCTACACTGTAGGACCAGTTTGGATGAAATGTAGTTGGAGTCTAAGGCCTTGATAGCTGCTTGACTGTCTGAGAAGATAGCTACTCTTGCACCAACTACCTTGTAGAGTTCTAGGGATTTGCATGCTTCTCTGATCGCTAAAAGTTCTGCCTGGAACACGCTGGCATAATCAGGAAGACGAATTGATTGAGATAGGTTGAGTGGCTCCGAATGGAAGCCAGCTCCCACACCACAGTTCATCTTAGAACCATCGGTATAGATTTCGATATCGTGTCTTCCAATCACCTCTCCTTTGCTCCACTCGGCTCTCGGTGGGAAGCGTACCGTAAAGCCTTTCTTGAAGTTTAGGTCGGGGACTGTGTAGTCTGATCCGTTTTTGAGCAGCGGGGGTCCCTGTAGGAGGATCTTGCTGTGACCGTACGGCCTTGTTGTCCAGCTTCCTATGTCTCTGAGTCTCACCGCGCTGCAAGTAGCTATTGTTTTAATGTGTAAATCTAATGGCAATAGATGTGTTAGTACATTGAGCGCTTCAGTAGGACTGGTGCTAAGCGCTCCTGTAGTTAGGATACACGCTGTTCTTTGTATCTTGTTCAGCTTAGTTTTGTTGTATTTCCTTTCTGTTGCAGGCCACCAAACTAGTGCCGCATATGTTAGTATTGGCCTTACAATGGCTGTGTAGGACCAGTTGGCTAATTTTGGTTGGAGACCCCATTTTTTCCCAACATTCTCTTACATGTGTAAAGTGCTATGTTCGCTTTCTTTACCCTGTACTCTACGTTGGACTTCCAGCTGAGTTTGGGGTCTAGGATAACGCCTAGGTATTTGGCCTGTTTGGTTAGCGTGAGGCTGACGCCGTTTAGTTTTGGGAGATTAAAGTTTGGCACCTTGGTTTTCTTGGTGAATAGCATCAGTTCAGTTTTTCTCGGGTTTACGCTTAGACCACAGTCCGTGGCCCAATTGCTGAGTAATACCAGAGCTCCTTCCATAATCTCACTGATTGTGGTTGGAAACATTCCTGAAACCATAAGCACTATGTCGTCCGCGTACGCCACCACTTTAATTCCCTTTTGGTTAAATTTGGTGAGGATGTTGTTGGCGACTAGTGACCACAGTAGAGGGGATAAGACTCCTCCCTGAGGGGTTCCCCTGTTGACAGAGCGTTTTATCGTGCTGCTGCCTACCTCACCGATGATTATTCTAGTTTTGAGCATGTTCTCTATCCATTCGTTGAGACCTGTGTCTATGCCTAACATGTTAAGAGCCTCAATTATGGATCTTGTGGTGACATTGTTGAAGGCCCCCCTCTATGTCGAGAAAAGCGACTAGTGAGTATTGCTTGTATTCTATGCTCCTCTCAATCGCACTTACAACCTCGTGAAGAGCTGTCTCTGTGGATTTTCCTTTGAGATAGGCATGTTGAGATGGTGAAATCGTTGAGTCTGTAATCTTTTCCCTGAGATATACATCCAACAGTCGCTCGAGAGTTTTGAGGATGAAGGAGGATAGGCTGATGGGTCTGAAATCCTTCGCTGTATCATGACCGCGTCTACCAGCTTTAGGGATAAATATCACTTTTACCCTCCTCCAGCTCTTTGGTATGTGCCCTAACATAAGGCTTTTCCTGAAAAAGACCTCCAGCCAGGGAATCGTCGTTTCTCGAGTGTTCCACAGCATGGCTGGGAATATCCCATCTGGACCGGCTGCCTTATATGGTTCAAAGTTTTTTATCGCCCATAATATTCTATCTTGGGATACGATGTGGTTGATTATAATGGGTGATATTTTGGATGTTTGAACACTGTCAGTATTGTTCTCAATGTATTCTGTGTTGCCTGGGAAGTGTGTGTTTATAAGACTTGCAGGTATTTTGGCCCGCTCGCGGACATTGGCTTTTTTCAGCGCCTCGAGACTGGTGAATCTTTTAATTCGGACCTTGCTCATGAAAATGGCCCAAAGAGAATAATCCATCGGATTTGCGTTTGGTGAATTTGAGAGCCATTTTGTGGATGTTATGAAATTCGGAACGTTGGTTTTTAGACATTCTTGGTTCACTCGAGCTTTGTGAGACGGTGCCGAGTCCTGTTGAAAGGTCCATGGTCTGCCAACGAAATGTTTGTCTGTCCACGGCTTCAAAGTAACCCACAGAATACTTTCTCAATAATATTTCGCATTTACATACATTGACGCCAGGCTCGATGAAAACGATTGAAGAGCACCCATCTGCGGTTACAGCGGCCCAAACCATTACCGGTGGCGGGTACTGCCTCCTGGTGGGCAATTGATGACTCAAATTCTCGTATGAACGTTCGGTCAAATAAACCCTGTCATTTTGGGAGTTTACGAATTGCTCAATTTGAAAAATTTTCTCATCAGAAAAGACAATGTTCGGAAATTGACCGCTTTGGGGTAAGCGAAGCAACTCTTTTGCTCGCTCAAGTCTGACTTGTTGCTGCTTTTGTGTAAGATTATGCACCTTTTGGATCTTGTAAGGCCTGACTTTGAGATCATTTTTCAGTATGCAGCGGACGCTACGGTCAAATATTTTCAGTTCTTTCGCCATTTGATTGGCACTCCGTCGGGGATTTCGCTTCTTTACTTTTTGAACCATTTCACGTGACGTTGAAATTTTTTGATGACCCCCTCCATGATGTTTCGCCATGCTAGTAGTATCATTGTTACGAGTAATGGAGCGGTAAGCAAAAACTTTATTTACTTTAAGGTGCTCGAGCTCACGACAATCGCTGAATGTGATTTTCTAGCCAAATATAATGCCGTCACACTATTACGCTTGAAATCCATTACTGATTTTCTTTTTCGTATTTACTCTCGGCAAAAGGCTTCCGCGCGCTTCTAAACAATACTCTGGACTGTCATTTAGCCAACTAACAGACAGCTGATGCACCAGTGGTCTGAAGTTGGTTACACTTCGAGTGCCGGACCCTGTAGTGCCGTGCGGTTTCCCTTTTTATTGTTTTCACATTTATATTTTGTATTGATATCCCAGCGCCTTTGATAATATAAAAATTGATTGTGATTGTTTAATGTAAGGTTAAATGCAGGGATCGGCCTGCATGTTAATAAAAATCGAAAAGGATATTGGCTGCCCATGACTTATTAATGCCTGCATTTATTTACGAGCTAGAAAGCAGAACTGAAAGATAGTTTGTAATAAAACTCTACCTTGAATTTTAATCCCATTTATTTGGCTGTTAAATTATCAATCACAGTTTTTTTTTTTTAATTAGGGTGTGTTTTATTAACGAAAGCAGTTGCCTATAAATATCCTTGAAAACAGATACCATTGGCAGATACAAGGCGAAGATGTTAACCTTTGGTTAATCGCCTCGCAGAGCTGGCCGCTATATATGTAAGCCATGGCGAATTGAGTACTATAGGTGGCGTCTTCCAAAAACAGTTACGTTATATTTCGCGATTTTGATAAGTCTGACGTCAGATCCCATACCAATACAAAACAAACGAACCCAACGGCTTAGTAATATTGTGATTTGTGAGACTTGAACTTAACCAACTAATAAAAACAAAGTAACGCGTGTTAAATTGTGAAAGCACAAATGAATATAAAGCCTTTAAATGCAGATTTTGCGTTTTTATGCAGAGGATGCCGTGACAAAAAAGTATGTCTGCGTGTATAATTTCCTATGTTTGGCAGTTTCTATTGCTTTTGCCTAAGTTTCCTCTTCCCAAACAAGTAATTCCCCTCCCTTTTGTTTGTTTATTCATGGGCTGTAACGTCACAGCAAATTCGGAAGGCGCAACCTGGTATTCTATCATCCTTGAGTTTGTAGAGTGAGTTTGACATAAAGCGCTTTTAAATTTTAACACACGGGCTGAAAAGTCACGGGCCTTACAAAGAAAATATGTTTTTTTGTTCAAATCTAGCTTTATTCACCAACGTAATTTGCACCAAGAACAACGCAACAGTAGTCGCAAGGGGCCAAACGTGGTAAATACGTTGGATGTGGGAGCAATTCGAAGTTCAATTCATGTAGTTTTGCCATCACCATCACTTTCTTCTTTTTGGTCCACAGTGATCAAACGCGGCACACTCTTTGAACAGAGCTTTCTCATAATCAACATAAAGCCATCTCGCTATTTTGATATCTTTACGATGTCAGCTAACTCACGCAACTTCGCTTTTCGATCATTCAAAACGATTTTGAGGTTTTTTTTGATGTTTTCTGGTGTTTCCGCCTCATTCCGACGTCCAAAATGGAAAAAGAAGCAAAGTGAAGAGGTCTGGTGGTGGACGAGGACAAAACGAAGTACCCCTCCTGCCATCAAATAAAACGTCGGCGTACTCGCGTATCGACACCCAAGTCACTGTAAGCGGCTTCGATAACAATGTCAGCCTTGAAATCCAACGTAGAATCTCTCTTGCCAACAAGTGCTACTTTGGATTTAGTAGGCAATTGCGTAATAAAGTCCTTACTCGACGAACAAAACTAACCCTCTATAAGGCTCTCATCACGCCCGTCCTATCGTATGGCGCAGAAGCGTGGACGATAACAATATCCGATGAGGCGTCCGTGTTTGAGGGAAAGATTCTTCGGAAGATTTTAAAACTTTTAAGGTGGTAGTCTCTCAGTAAGAACTGCGCTTAACGTACTCGCATAGCGAAGTGCCACTTAGTTTTCTCGCTCCTACTCGTATAGATAGCTCTTCGTTAATTGTGTGCCTCCCCACCAACAGAAAGGGCTCAAGTCTTATTGATGTGGTTGTTGTATACCCTCTACTCCATCTGTCTGCTTCCTCTTTCTCGTTAATGCCTAATAGGTGCTGAAGGTGAAGTTTAGTCTTTCTGGGAACGCAAAGACTTATGTGGATTTTATATCGCGAGAATATAGCACCTTCAACGCAGTTTGAACGTCACTCAGAATGATAATACATTTTTTACTGTATTGCGTCTGCAGGTTAGTCACGACACACTACTACTTCCTTGAGGACATAAAATATCCACTAAATTTCTCTTTCCCATACTTGAAACCGAATCGATATGGAGCTTAGTCAACTTTGGTTTGTTGGGATATAAATATTTACTTATACCTACATCTATGAACTCACACACTAAGCCAATTGCAGATGTATAGCCCTACATATCATACATACATACTTACATACACCTGAATGTACTTGAGTATGTATGCGCCATGCTTTCAAGAGGACAGACGCTTGAGCGCAGTTTGCAGGGCGGAATTTTTATGACCAAACAAAGCGCACAACAATTGCCAATTAAAATTTTTCTACAAAATCCAGCAACTACACCATGTCACTCCCCGCCGCATCGCTTTACGGTGTATGTATGTATGTGCAATACATATACCAATACCTTGGGCATGGACCAGCACCATCATGGCACCGCCACCAAAAAAAGGATTTCTGTGTTCGACTAATTAATTGCTTTGCTCACGTTTTTTCGCGCAAATGTTCACCGGAAAGAATCAATCCACATTTGGACGACCAACCAGCTAGCCAACCAGTAAACCAGCGCGCCAGTCAACCGACACACTACTCCATACATACGGGCGGGCTGCGCAAATATCTTCCGGCTGTCCGCATACCAACAAAGGAAAACTACAAACACGAAATCAATATACACACACACACACATACAAACATACATAAAACTGCATAGACTTAAGAAAAATGGAAAAGCAACCACAAAATTAAAACAAATCAAAGACATGTTAAATGGGTTAACAACAACAATACATGGTCCAGTTGAAAGCCAAGGAGATGCGAACGAAAGTGCAAAAGCAATGAAGTTGTTTGTAATTTCAATGGTCAAACAATTTGATGTTTAGTACTAAGCCTAATAGTTTTCCAGTTCGGTTTTGCATTTTTATTGTGCCCTAGTTTTTTCATTTCTTCTTTTACTTGAGCGCAACGAGGAAGGGTGAAGAAGGGGTAGAGAGGAGCTCCAAGCTCGGGAAGAATTATAGTACCGACATCACTTCCACCTCTTACATTTATGATTGGAAATAAACTTTGCTGAAGTAACACTCTTTATTGGGTGTTTTGCCAAGCTCCTTTCCCTATTGTGGTGTCCGCCTTGATGTTGTTCCACAAATGGAGGGACCTAAAGTTATTAAGCCGACTCCGAACGGCAAATGGTTTATTATGAAGAGCTTTTTATGACAGAAATACACTCAGAGGTTTGCCGTTGTCTGCCTAGAGGCGACCGTTATGAGAAAAAACTTGATCCATCATTTCGTGTTTCATGTCCGAACCTTCGATACGGCCACTTGCGAATGAACTGGCCAACTGCGGATCCGCGGTAACCCCACAGAGACCAGAACCAATAATCGGAATCAGTTCTACAGCAATCATGAATTGGATAAGCGATTATGTATGCAATTTACGATGGGCCCGTCTAGGACGCAGCAGAACTGCAAAGTATTTTGTGACAAGCCCGAACAGAAAACTGTCGATCTTTCTTTTAAAACTTAGTAGAAAAGACGTTCGATTGATTGTGATGAAGAATAGTAATATTACAGAACACAATACATGGGGTCAACATGTGACCACCATTACAATCATTGAGGACCCGATTTGCCCGTCTTGCTTAGAGAAACCAGATAGCTCTGAGCATTCTCTCTGCGAGCTCCAACCTTTGCTAGATCAAGGCTACGAATTTTGGGTTCCGATGTCATGAGATTGAGTAAATCTCGTTCTCTCAAACTACAGGATATATTCAGTTCTGCTTAAGAAACTGGAACATTCTCACAGGACTAGCTATATTTGTCTCTATCTCTGTTCTATCACATATTTTTCTCTCTGTAACTTCTCTCCTCTCCTCCTTAACTAGATACCCTTTTACCATCCAGAGCTTTGAATGCAATGGGCCTTTTACCCTGAGTGTTTTCGGAGTTACCAATCTCTCGGTGCTTCTTGGCTTGCCTTTTTCAAATTTCAATATCCACCCATTCGGCTATGACGGCCTCCACAATACAATACAATACCGGAACAGATTTCCCTACTTTGCTCCTTTTTTGTAATGGAATTTATGGGAACGATCTGTTTGCAAAAAAAGTTCAAAGTGAAACTACCTTCATGGTGTGAACGCTTAGTAGACTTATAAAATTTTGACAAGATTCGCTGCTTTATTATCAGAGTTGCTGTTTACCAAATAGCTTCGACAGCTTCTTTAAAAATTTTACTACTTTCAAGCATTTATCTACAAAAAACGAGGGTCGTTTGAAAAGTTCGTGCAGGCAGATGACATTACTAGTGCATATCGAGACTTTGTTTACTTAGTGCCATCTCCACAAAGTTTCAGCCAGTTTGCTCCATTTCTTTTTGTTTGGACAAGTGATTTTCCTTTTCCATGACGACAATGCCGCAACACACGCCTCAGCAGTTGTGGTCGCAAAATTAATGGAAATAGAGTTCCAATTCGTTTCATATATCGTCCTTTTAATTGTTCCCCAATTCGAGGAAATGGCTGGCGGGAAAAAGATTTTATTCAAACGTGGAGTTGATTACAGGAACGAATGGCTATTTTTCATTCCCTATTATTCGGAAGGGATCAACAAACTAGAACAGCATTGTGCGTAGTGTATGAGCCTAAAAGAAAAATTGCAGAAAAGTACCAATTTTGGGAAGATTAATGGGAAAGAGTAATTTTTTCCGATGAAAGAAATTCAATCTGGACGGACCAAATGATTCCCAAATGTATTTTCAAACGCAAGAAAAATGTGAAGGAAATGGATTGTAATTTCGGAGAGGGTTCTGTCATGGTTTGGGCAGCCATTAGTGTCAAAGGCAAAACGCCTATATGTTTCATATCCACAAAAAAGAATGCTGTCAAGTATATAATTGAACTTCTAGACAGAGTACTGACGTATTTTCTCCCCTCTACGCCGTAGTTGCCATTTTTTTTTTATTCTACTAAATGTCAGCAATGCTTGAAAAAAATTTCAGCCGGTATAAAATGAGTTGGTAGAAATTTTTTTTCGACACGTTTTACCCTCCCACAATCACACCCGCCGCGGGTGCGCCAGCTGATGTTCACCGTCGATATTCATGAAAGCTAAATCACAAGTATAGTCAAGAATTTAACGGTATAAAAACGCAGTCCAAAATCGACCCCTGGCTCCCGGTCTATAAAGTGTGGAACTCATTACCCGACACTGTAAAGGGAAATTTGTTCCAGAATATTAAGGGCATTATTATTTGGGTAATTTTTGAATATTTTTTGTTATGTCAAATGATGTCCAAAACTTAATCGTTTTTAAGATATTCGATTTTAAGTTTATTTTAAAAATGCCCTTTTTTTTATTGCACTTTCTTTAAACATTAGATTTCCTTTTTCAGTTTTTGGTTAAAGGGTATGTCAATTAATTAAAACCATAAACAAAAGATTTTTCACTGCTTCCTAATTCACATCATTAAAAAACTGTCTGAAATCTATTTTGCAAATTATTTTAAAAGCTGGGATGTCTTTTTAGTTATCCAAAAAAGTATTTATATAGGAATAATTAAATTCAATAGAATCAACAGGTAGTTCAACGAATTTTTTTCCATATAAAGCATAAGTTCGAAAGAATTTTATATCGAAGAAAATTGTTAATATCATATTCAAAAAAATCTAGCCAAAAATTAAGCGACTTTAAACTCCTCACTAAAAAACTAAAATTGAAGCTTGAGACCCAGAAATCGTGTTGAGTTTAGTATAATATGGCATGGGCAATTTTAGGCAAAGTATAAAGACTTATTTAATGAAACTTGGTGGAGATGTTAGGGAGTGATTCAGGAACAACCTTTGTAACTCCCAATCTCCCAATTATTCGGAAATAATATGTACTATTGTAATTATTTGCCTTCAAAGTGCCCTCGGGAGCTTCATTATAGTTTGGCAATTATATATATTTTGTTAAACTTCACTTAAATAACACAAAATATACACTCACACGCGTGTTTTTACTTGTTTTTGTATTTATATTCGAAACGTTTCAATGAAAATTAAATGCAAACGCATTTTTCAATATCATCACTTTCCAATTTTAAACGAGAATAACAATTCATTGGAATTGACAACAGTTAGTGTTGCCGGATGCTTGCAAATGAAAATAAAAATATGAACAAAAATTAAGGATTTCAGTTCAGTGTTGATATTGGGGATGGGGGCTATTGTGCATCCTTACTACCCACACGCATATGACGTTTTAATTTTTGTTTAATGTGGAAAGGAAGAGTGTTATTTTTTTGAAGCGCATCCGAAGGCCGCGCACGTAAAAAGTAGTTCTACGCAAAAATACTGTTAATGACCTAGTCGGAGTTGGGCTGATGATGGTGTAAATAAATTGGGCTGATGCCTACGTGAAAAGCAGTTCTACACAAAAATACTGTGGATGGCGTTGCTGAAGTTGGGTTGATGAGGATTATTTTTTATTTAAGCGTGGCCCAAGTGAAAAAGTGTTCCATGCGAAATAAAAACCACGAGAACTCCTTTGTTAAGCGTATCGAGGAAACACAATACACTTATGAGCGTTTCTTTTTCGTTTTTAATTACTTTATTATTTTTAAGATACTTTTTTTATCATTATTTTCAAGTTTCGATGAGTATATAGTGTATAGCATAATCCAGACAATCACGCGGTTTTTATTCCAAATTTCTTTTTTCCATAAAAAATCATGTTCATATCATCATTCAATAATAAATCCTTTGCTCAGTAAGCAGCTTTCTCATTCCTTCTTAAGAATTCGGTTCCCTTCGTAAGACACTGGGTTGCTAGCACTAGATATTTTGAAAAATAGTGGAGGAAAAGTAAAACTTGTAGAAAAACATTTTATTTTCAAACTCAACCACAACAACTCTCTAAAGCTAAATACACACCAGGCAACCGTTGAAGCAACGGTTGCAGCAACGTGTTGCCTTTGTTTAAGAAACACGTTGCGACCGTTGCTTCAATCTCAGTATTGTGTATAACTGTGGTGCAGGAAAGGTACAAGCGGAAGATACGTAAAATTAAATTTTTTAAATGATCGACGAAATGCGTAAAATTACTTCTCTTATTATAATTGACGAACTTTTGTACGAAAATGAGGAAGAAGAGATGCAACAAAAGAAGAGAAAAAAAATCTGCTCCAAAAATTGACTTTTAAAAAAAGGGAATTTTCGAACGAGAGGCTGCTGAAAGAACTGAAGGAAAATGAGCCAGCGGACTATAAAAATTACATGAGGATGGACGAAGCCCTGTTTAGAAAATTGTTGGACTTCGTAAGGGCCAAAATAACGAAACAAGATACCATAATGGGAGAGGCAATATCAGCAGAAATTAGACTGGCAATAACTTTGCGGTATCTTGCAACAGGAAACGCTTTTGCGGACTTGAAATTTTTATCAATTTTATTGTATTCATTTTTGATTGTTCGTATGCTTTTTTTTCTAAAATTTTCATATTTTTCACTACTTATATCCCAAAGCTCTCTCAAATTTTTATATTCGTTAATAAAATTAACATAATTTTCATTATTTTCAATTGCCATTTTTTCCTTTTTCACTTTATTTTACTCCGCACGAACCTTCTTCTTTGCTTGTGTTCAACGAACTGAACGAGTAAAAGCAGTAAACAATGATACACACGAAGCAACGGTTGCAGCAACCTATCCCAAAAATCAAATTTATTTGATATTTCAGGCAACGGTTGCAGCAACACGAAAATCATTTGGCAACACAGCTACACACGAGACAACGGTTGCTTCAACATGGCCGAGTTGCTGCAACGGTTGCCTGGTGTGTATTTAGCTTAAAGAGTTTGTATCGGTATGTCCACGACTAATATGACATGAAATACATGGAATAGATATGTCACATATCCAAGATATGTATAATAGATGCATTAATGGAGAATTTAAAAAGCTTTATTTCTTGTGATAAATTCAAGTTTTGCAAAAAGCTAGCAATTCCCAAAGAGTTACAACAGCGAGAATAATAGGATAATTCCGACGCGATCGATAACATTGCAACCTTCCTTATAAGAAAGTTGGCATTGATGGAACTTATTTCCAATGAGCCTATCTTCACATTTGTGGATGAAGTATCAAGAAGAGGCTTAGCAAGACACAGTACTAGCTTTCTGAGTATTGTTAAAAAAATATTGAAAAAGTACAGTTAGTAATGTAAAAATAGTCGTGATGTGGAGGTCAAAACTTACGTGGGCAAAGTGTAGTAAAAAAAGATATGTCCAAAGTTTGTTTTTAGTCAATTAAATGTATGACGAATCCATATTTCTCTGAAAAAATATTAATTATGACCCTATTTTGCTTTGGTAACGTAACAGCTTCATATTGGCGAGACTTCGTAACTTCGAGAGCGGTTTTTTGATTTTTTTTTGGTGGGTGAGGTAGGGTTCCAAATGTCTTCGCACTTGCAGCGAGTTAAAATGTAGTAGTTCACTTCCCCGAAGTTCCTTTGAACCCATTCGCCTATTGATAGAATAAGCTTCGCCGTTCATCTGCCCTTGGCTCAGTGTTCCATCTGCTTTGCCACCGCAGCATGGTTTGGCATTTCCGTTCCGCTAGTGATGACGTGTTTCTTCTTGGGTCATGAGGTCAACGGATATCTCGCCGCTGATCACAAAAACTGCATCACAGACTTCGCGAACGGTTTTAAATTTAAAAATTACAATAGTTCACAAAATACTCGTATAATATTGGATTAAGTGAAAAAAGTTTTTGTTTTAATATCATAACTTCTATTTGTATCCATTTCTACACATAAATATGGGCATATATGAAATATATATATTTACATTGTCCATAAACTACGTTATTTACATTCAAATATTATTTAAAAAATATCTTTTTAACCGTTCGCAGCTACTTTTTTGCTACCATTTTTACCAAAAAGAATTACATTTTTTTCACTCTCTTAAATGCAACCCATTGTCAAAAATCTAATGTCGCAAATGAGGAAAGCTTAATTCTATAATGATTTATATTTACAGACATGTTTCTCAATTCTAAACCAAAGCAAAAAATACTGCAAGCATTCTTCCAGTGAACATCTCTGCATACGAACTTCGTTTTTTGAGGTGTCTGGCAACACCAACGTTTCGCTAAATAACACAACTTTAACAATAAATAACTTAAAAACTATAAGCTTTCGGAGGATGCGGTTTTAAGTTTTGAGATGGAGATACATCCTTCTATCCCCCCTTTGCATCGTTCTTTCAAAGCGTGTTCCATTTTACTAAATATTTCTTTGTCATATGCCTTGTCTGACTACGCCTAATTTTTCCAGATAATGCGCCTTCCTTGTACACATATCAACATTGGCACCAATTCAAGTCATCTTTTAGTTTTAGTGATTGGCGCAGATGGATTTTCGCCTTTATAGAAATCTTTCAGCAAAGCCATTGCTTCATCACCACATATTCCACCGTTTACTTGTGGCCTGCCATTACTTTTGTTTGTAACAAATGGCACATCCACTAAAGTTTTGCCGCCAAAACGATCATTAGCACAACCATATAAAACCTCTTTCACATCTAAATCATGTAAAGCAGCTGAACACATAATACAAGGCTCCACAGTGACCACAACGGTGATTTGCGGAAAAACTTCACGAACTGATAATCCATTCTGTTTACAATATTCCAAAGTTTGGTCTATGCAAAGAAATTCTGCATGTCGAGTAGCATTTTTTGTTGCGTTAACATCGTTTCCGGCTCGTGCTATCACTGTGTCAATACTATCTACAGGGAAAACGAATACGCAACCCACGGGCACCTCTCCAGCTATTAGCACTCTTCTAGCTTCTTCAAACGCTTCGCTCATGAATCCCTCCATTAAAATTCAACTAAAAATAAAAGTGTTTAATTTAATAAAATGTCTATAGGTAAAGTAATACTTACTTTGTTGTACAACGTCTCTCTTCTTCTTATACAGGCAGGAATTTGGTACACAGATTTTTGATTGTCAACAATAAAACATAAATCAGCTGATCAATGACGTCCGAGTAATTCGCGAAACATGAAATAAACAGGGCGACAAGAAGACAAACAAGTCCAAAAGCTCCAGTCGTTACAATGGAAAAAGAAAACAGAACGTACAATGTGACGATCGCATTGAAATATTCGTCTAACGCTTTTACATTTGCACATTGGCAACCCTGTAACTCCGTCGCGCTTTTTCGAAATCTATACACAACGGGTTATCTTTTTAATGATAGCTTAAGAACAATTATTCCTATTTTGTAATAAAAAATCACACAAAGATATTATTTTCAAAATATATTTACTTTGTACCTTATTATAGCAATTAGACACCGTACAAATATAAATAAACTCTATTACAACTTCAATGTTTCAAAAAATACATTTTTTTATATGACCTCCGTGAAAAAACAAACTTCGCAGTTCCAGCCACTTGAAAAGTGGTGCTACTATACGAACAACCATAGAATAATTGCAAATTAATTTATAATGCATTAAACTTCATCTATAAACTTAAATATTTGCTGATATTGTATACATACAGGTACGACGTGCCTTAGAAAGACTTGAAGAAAAACATTTCTACTTCAAAATTTGGAAAATTAAAATTAAATGCATATTTATAAAGTTTATAACTTTTTGGAAAAACTAATACTTCATTAGACTCACTTACATACTACACTTCATCGCGAATATACTTTACAAGATCAAGTTCGAGGAGAAGCTGTTCAGCTTTTTCTGGCCAATTCTGGTTATTCAAAGAGCGAGGACTCGGATGAGGAAGCTTATATATTTTCAAATCTTTTGCATGGCGCGAACGACTGACCATTCCGTACATGTACAACCCGACAGCCACCAATATTTCCGGTTTTACCAAGTCTAACTCTAAATCAAGTACATCAAGGCACTCTTTACCGATTTTTTCCTTATAATCACCCTGTATTTAAAAAAGCATACATCTTATTTGAAATATTTGCGAAAATCAATTTAAAATAATTTACCTTCAATTCACTGGGTGTAATATTTCGTCCAGCTTTATCGTAAAAAATTAACGGGCAAAAGTTATGTACAAAACACTGTCGTCCAAAAGTATTCAATGATCCGCCTGCTAACTTTTTGAACAAACTCCAAATGCGTACACCACTAGGTTCTTCTATGCTACACTCAAATCCGCGTACAGGTCTCTTTACATGGACCGACGGAGGTTGCTGTACTGAACCGGAAAGGCTCATTTCATTCCGAACAGTTAATATATTACCAAATGGCACCTGAAAAATATATTATATTACTCAATAGATTTGCTTTAATTTTGCACCAGAATTATGAAGACTTACACCAGTTTGACCCATCCCATTAGGACCTGGATTCATACCAACAAACATTACACGTTTCGGACCGTCCAAGAACTTTTGCAAGTAGGCGCAATGCAAACTCGATGCATATTCCACAGGATTGTACACATGGGTAATACTTGGTGGTCGTACAATGTCTTGCAAAGTGTTATTCAGCTGACATTCCAATACGTAAAAACGATTCCAAAACGATTGCTCTTTATCCGGAACTTCAGTGGGGCTTATTATGGAATGCGATGATGCTTCTTGAGATTTCTTAATAGTTATGGCAGAATCTTCACCCACGTGCGACGAAAGACAACGTTTTTTGGGGGCGGCAAACCCTTGCAGCACACTCAGTGACAGGGTCGAGTCGCTGCTATGTGATGTGCCAGCTACACCTGCCAAAATGTTTTTCGCAAACTTCCTCCGAGACATTGCCGTGAATTCTCGAACAAAGTCGTTTTATTTGAATAACAATAACTTTATACGAATGACTTCCAAATCAATGCAACATAGGTAAATTGTTTAATTGTTAAAGATAAACGTCTTTATACTGCGCAGCATAAGTCACAACAGAAAATTAAAATTTAAAAAAGCTCATTTCAAAACGTTTATGATTAAAGCATTGCAAACCACACGCAGTATTACAAATCAGCGAAAATTGCCACTACAGCTTTGAAAAATGCACTCAGTTAACCAAGCGTTATAAACTAATCCTCCATAGATGGCAACGAATCCTTTAAAGCCAATCAAGTTATCCATACCAATAAATTCCTTAACCAACTGTTCACAATAGAAACTCTGTTTCTGTAACCTAAGGGCCTCCACACAGGGGTCGTATCGTCAGCGGCACTATATTATTTTTTATTCTAGCGACGATTACGATACGCTTGCTTGTCCGCACACACTGCAAAGTTGTCAACATGTCGAGCGATTAAGAGGAATTTATTATTATTCTCCATCGGAGCAGAAATAAAAGAAAAAGGAGGAATAACTCAAACAGCAGATTATTCATTGCCACAAGGTAGTTACAAGAGGATGGTTACGAATTTCAGATTTTTGCTTACACAAATGATTCCAATGATTATAAATTTCAGACATTTTACAGAATGTTTAAACTGCTTTTAAGGAGAATTGTAGAAATTTTGAAGCCGATTATTCAACAACAAAATGCCAACACTGCTGTACGATAAGCGTCATGTTGCATGCATCTGTGATGAGTATGTGTAGCTGACGACCCGTGTGCGGTTCGCCATTTGAATACAAGAATGCAACAGGGAGGCGCATGCCTTAACTACAAAACTATTGGATATTAACTCAAAAATAATTTTATTTGCACTTAACTTTGTATAATGTGAGTACACATATCATAGTTGAAAATTATTCAACGTAACCTCCATCTCGTGCAATTACCTGCTCCAGCTGGGACCTGAAGCGCCCACATGTGCGAGCTACCTCCTCTTTGTCCATTGTGGTCATCACTTCCTCGATGGTTGCCTTCAGAGCGTCCTTAGTGTTATGAGGCTTCGCGTTAACTTTTGTTTCAACTGTGCCCCACACGTAATAATCAAGAGGATTGCAGTCTGGGCTTGAAGGTGGCCAAAAATTTGGTGACCAGTGGTAGGGTAGGTTGTTCTGGAGCCAAGCCTGAGTCTTCTTTGCCTTGTGAGCAGGTGCGGAGAATTGCTGAAATACATACTCTCTTCTAGCAGCCACGCGGTCCATCCAGCGTTGCGTTTTTTTGTAGCCAAACCACTCAATTATCTCTTTAGGGTTTTTTTCCGGCGCGAAGTGACTCTAGTATCGCAGCTCTTCTGTCCTGCTCTCGACTCATCGTTTCACTAGCACTTACTCCAGCACTCCAATGTCAATCAGGAAACAATACACTAAAAATATGTCCCTTTATCAGTGGTTTTAGACGCTACTGCTCCAGAGCTTTCGAAATGTTTTCCGGATTTACCTCGACGGCCCTGTACATTTCGTCGCATACGTTACGATGATGATACCACCAACAATTTTAAACAAAGCAACGAAATGAAGCAACAATAAGGCCCGATACAGAATTGCAGCGGGTCAGCGGGTAGCAGGTTGACGAAAAATTTGTCCAATTAAACGGGAACGGAAAACATGATTGCGACGGGACGATTTTCAGCTGACATTTTGTGGTTACAATAAAATTAATTTTGTAGTGAAATCTTTTCGTTTGCTATATTTGTAATAATAACGAACGGCTATTCCCGCCGCCAACGAAACCATCCCCGCCGCCAATTTGGCATAGGATACCCGTCAACCCAACGCTGTCCACTGACATTCTGTTCAAGAGGTCTATCGAAGGAACTGCATAACAAGGACAACCTATATTCAATAAATTATCTCAGTACAGCAACAACAAAGTTATCGAGTAAGGTTCGTCGCTAGTGAGTAACGGTTAAGCCTCATCTTACAAACACATGTAATTTAAGGCGGCTTCATTCCCGCGTTGCCAACATATGTTCATTTATACTAGTTGATTCATCTATTCGCCATTTGTTAACGCCTGGCGAGAAGAAGAAGCCTTAAGTATGTGAATGTATATACATTCTTAAGACCGCGTTTAAAAGCAAAACTTTTATTGCTTAAACCTTGCGAATTCTCGGTTAGTGTGCCTGCCACAGCAACTCCGTTGTTTGCAACGGTTTTAGTTTTTAATCTACAGCCATCAAAAAAATTGAGAAGAACGAGGACACAAGCAATTCACTTCCCTTCTTCATAGTCTACTCCTCTTCCAAAAGTTACGAGTTGGAGCAAGAAAAAAGTTTGCTTCCCCTGTGAATTAACATCAAAGAAGAGGAAGAAACTAAATATTGCAATTTGGTTTATTTGTGTAAATCCAAATTGCAAACAAACGTACAATTACAATATGGCTGGAGAAGTGACTGTAGATGCATTACCATACATAGACCAAGGATACGATGACGCTGGAGTTCGGGAATCGGTATTTATATATAGAATATACATATGTAAGCGTTGTCAAATTAAATAATTCGTAATTCATCTCGTTAGGCTCTTGCCATGGTCGAAGAAGAATGCCGGCGTTATAGGCCGACAAAGAATTATCTCGATCACTTGCCACCATTAAACGCAAATGCTTTCGAAACCGAATTAATGGCTAGCGAATTTGAGCGCATACAAAATCGTAAACCAATGGAAACTCTAAGTATGAAACGTTATGAATTGCCTCCGCCACCGTCTGGCAAACTGTCCGAAGTGACTGCTTGGCAGGAATCCATAGAAAATTCAATGGCACAATTAGAACATCAGTGGGTACGTGCAATGAATCTCGAGTTAATGCTTGACTATGGCATAGAATCGTGGAAAGCATACTTAGAAGTGATAGCCGCGCTTCAAGCTAAAACTCTAATACAGTTACAAGAATCAAAAAAACAAATACAAGATATCAATTGGCAACGAAAGCAAGCACAGACCCAAGCTGGAGAAAAGCTAAAAACTTTAGAGGCCAATTGGGTACTTTTGGTGTCTAAAAATTATGAAATCGAGCAAAAGTGCGCTGAATTAGAAGAACAATTGCAAAAGGGGCGTGTAGAAATTGAAAAATTAAAAACAAAAAAGCAAAAATCTCTGACCAACGGGAACGCGTAATGTTTTGAAAGTACAGTAGTAATAAAATGTGGTTAATTTTAAAATTCGTATATTTTTATGGACATCAATTCACTGTTATTTCCCGTGTTTATCGAACTAGAACGTGTACAACCAGCTTATGTTATACAAAATTAAGGTTAGTTCCCACGGAGAATGTGAAACAAATTGTTAAATTTTGTATATGCACATATACATACCTACTCGTGAATAGATGGTTAGTGTCGTGCGGTGTGCCTTCACATACGGGACATATATTGGGTATGTCCGGGTATATCTTGGATAAGTAGGAGTTCAACCTACTACAATATGCAGAGCGTAATTGGAGCTCTTGGTCTTCAGTAGGTGGTGGTTTGACTCTGATAACGGCATTCGAGTGTCGGGAGTTTAGGAAAGTGGTAAAGATCTCTCAACAGATGTCGTTTAATGTTTGTCTATATACTGTCCGGTCCAGTGATTGTAATTGAGTTTTGTCCTAGATCTGGTCAGTGCAGTTGAAGAGATGCTTCCTGAAATGCGAGGGTTCTCATCCTCTAGCAAATGTCTGCAGGGGTATTACTTTTGGTATTGCCAGGCGACTAGAAGTACGCTAAAAAATTCGAAGCCGGCCGACTAATTGCCTGAATAGTCGCCTACAACATTTATTTTCCTTTACCCAAGAGGTTATCGGCCACCGATTTGAGGACCTTGCTGTGGTTTTCGAACTTAGTGGCAACTGTGGTTGCGTGTGCTGAAAAGGAGAGCAAACTATCGAGGGTGACGCCCAAAATTTTGGGGTTGTTAATTGCGGATATTGGTGTGCCATCGACTTCCACCTTTAGCTGAAGTTTCATCTCCTTCGTCCAGGTGGTAAAGAGGGTAGCCGTGGATTTAATGGGAGAAGTTTGAGATTCCTTGAGGTGAAAAAGCGAGAAAGACTGACGAGATAAACGTTCACTTCGGAACACAAGCCATCGATGTCATTGCCCGGCGCCTTTATAGAACAATCGTTAGCAAATAATACCAGTGAGACTCCCTCTGCTTTATTTATTTATTTGTGGATTTATTTGTTTATATAAATAGTACATAGTAAGACTAAGGTCTTTTAATAGTACTTCAACAATATATATAACTGGAATATTTTTAACATACAAGTTTCTTAATCTAAATTTTACACCAGTTCATTTACAAATCAATCCAATATGTTTAAGTGCCCATTTACACACGGAAACATTTGGAAGGGAAACATTTAGTTCGGGGGAGAAGTCTCTGGGAGAAGGACGGCCGGGGAAGAGAGAAGGGAATTTTTCTCCTGTACTGGCGACACGCTTTGTGCTTCTTTTTCGTATTTCCAATTGTGAAGTTGGCTGCAAAACAATTTTTGAGAGTTGCTTCATTCGTTTTCTTCTTTTGTGTGAAAAAGTACTGTAATCAACCGATTTTGAAAATGGCATACAAGTGGAATGGAAGAAACATTGAAAAACTAATAGTGTATATTCACGAAAATGCTTGTTTGTACAGCATTAAATCAAGAGATTATATGAACCGAGTCAAAAAAGCGATGGCATTTGCAAAAATACAAATAAAATTCAAACAGAAATAGTTGGGGTCACACAAGACGACATAAAAAAATGGAATGGAAATGGAATCCGTAGTCCCGATTTACACGAGGAGACATCTGGAAGGGAAGCATTTTGTTCATGGGCGAGAGACGGTCGGGGAAGAGAGAAGAGATTTTGTCTCCCGTACTCGGCGACACGCTTTGTCCCGATTTACGCGAGGAGACATCTGGAAGGGAGGCACTGGAAATTTTCTTTTGATGTTTCATTCGCGTACACACGGGCAAAAATGTTTCCGCGACATTTTGACATTTAATACTTCAGCATCGTCTGGTTCGGATGTATTCTAGCACGCGCTTACATGTAAAGCAGAGAGCGTTCGACAACAGTTTCTTAAATATATGAATGAAAAATGCAAACTGGTTGAATAATAAATAATTTGTTGTTTTTTTATTGAAATATATTTATAAATTCTTATACTTGAATAAAAAAAATTAAATTAAAAATACTTCTTATGTAAATAATTAACTTAAAATTAACTTGAGTATCTAGAAATGCAGGGAAAAATTAGAAATCAATATAAACATGTCCCATAACTATTTTAAATTATACCTACTTTACTAGCACAAATAATCGTGCATTTCCCAAGCAGCGTTCGGATGTTTGTCATCGTTGTTATCTTCCGTTTGATTGAAAACCAACACATAACTTAGAACTTTCTTCCACAAAAGAAGAAAACGAATGAAGCAACTGTCAAAAATTGCTTTCAGATAAGAAATACGAATAAGAAGAGCAAAGCGTGTCGCCGACTACGGGAGACAAAATCCCTTCTCTCTTCCCCGACCGTCCTTCGCCCATGAACAAAATGTTTCCCTTCCAGATGTCTCCTCGTGTAAATCGGGTCTTATCCGTATTTTCAATGTTGAAGTTGGCTGCAAACAATTTTTTTGACGCTTGCTTCATTCGTTTTCGACATTTTTGAGATAAAGTCCTTTGTGTTAAGAAGTATAGCGGAAAGTAAAAAAATGGAATACAAGTGCCAGAGCCAAGACAATACTGAGGTAATATTAAAATGCAATCTGTTACAAATTTTAAGAAAATACAAATTGTGGTATCGTCAGACGTATACTAGATAACTGATATGAAAGAATAATTAACATACATCACAAATTTGTTTTTCAGATGCCTTCTTCTTCGAGTAGCTCAACTTATACGGATTCTGAAAATAGTAGCTCGAGCGGTAACGACGAGCCATCGAAAATACGAAAAAAGGTACATAACATTACGATTAATAAAAAAAATATATCATATAATTGTTTTCTTTTATATAGAAAAGTAACCAGTTTGTTGAAATGCAGCAGGAACTCTCTTTATTTAAAGCAATGATTCAAAAAAAGAAAAACTCCCGAAAATACGCCTGGTTGGGAACTTTGGTTGCAAATCGAATGGAGGAAATAGACCATGACAAACAACAGAGCGCTGCTTGGCAAATACAGACGATTATAAAAAGATATATAGATAAATCCAATCATCGCACTCCTGCATCACTAGCAACATCATCATCATCAGACAAGGATGAAGTTTCTGACAAGGATGATTTTTGCTGTAAAGTAGGTGTAATTCATAAAACCTATGAGACATGTTTATGTTGACTTCCACTTTTTTCCGTTTCTAGATACTTAAGCGCCAAAAAAGTGATACTGCGTGTAAAGTCACCAAATCTGAAAACCAAAGTGGCTACGAAACATAAGACTGTGTTTCCTATAATATTTAAGTTAAGTCGAAGAAATTTAAAACCCAAAGGATCTAAAAAATATGAGACTGTTTTTTTAAGTCATAATTTTTATGTATTTTAAGTAAAGTACATGAAGTATATTTAATTTAATTTTTTTTTTATTGAAGTACAAAAGCTTATATACATATATACATTTACGTTACTAAAAATAAAAGAAATTATTTATTATTTAACCAATCCAGATTGCCTTCTTCATTGAAATGTTTAAGAAATTTTTGACGAACATTCTCCGCTTCACCTTTTCTCGGATTATATAATATATTCGATCCAGTTGGGCAGTTATTGTTTACAGGTTCTACATTTACGCTACTATCAGTGTATGTTTCGCCGTTTTCAATTAGATAATTATGTAAAGTACAGCACGTTAGTACAATTTTCTCTACAGTGGCCACATCTAGATTTATAGGAGCAAGAAAAACGCGAAATCGGTTCGACAAAATTCCAAATGCATGTTCCACTACATGCCTTGCCCGGGAGAGTCTTCGATTGAAAATTTGTTTTTCTTGACATTGCGTGTGGTAAGGATATGGCTTCATTAAATGCACCTGCAGAGGAAATGCTTCGTCTCCGACTACAACATACGGAACGCTTCGATTGTTTCCAATTAAAGCTGCTTTTGGTATTTCTTTCTCATCTTGAAGAACAGTACTTAACTTGCTTTGTAGAAAAACTCCAGCATCATTACTGCGACCGTTGCAACCCACGTCAACGAAAATAAATTTACAATTAGCATCCACCAGGGCTAATAAAATTATGCTGTTAGTGCCTTTGTAATTGTAGTAAAAAGCTCCGTCAGTGCGTGAGGGACGGAAAGTTATATGCTTTGCATCTAATGCGCCAATGCAATTGGGGAATTGCCACTTAAACGCGAATTCTGTTGCTATAGCCTCCCATTCGGATTTGCTGCTCGGAAACTGCAAAAAAATTTGTTATTAATTGCGAAATATTTATTATATTATACAATCTATCCATACCTTTAAATATGACGATTTTAATTTGTTAAACAAAGCACTGCATACCTCGGGAACTATCTTGCAAATTGAGGATTTGGATATTCGCGTCTGGTAATCCAAACTGACGTAAGACTCCCCTGAAAATAAATTACTGCTTATAACAATGCTACATATATCACCATCTCTTCAACTCACCAGTGCTGAGAAACCGCAGCGTCACTGCCAATTTTTCTGCTGCGGGAATCGCGTTTCTCATTAAAGTATCAGAACGTTGAATATCATCTGCAATTAGCGATAGCAAGTAATGAAATTGAGCATTTGATATCCGTAGAAAATTTGTATAGCTCTGCTCATCGTGCACCAGCAACTCTTTGCTTAAAAAAGCGAGCGAGCCGTGATCGCATCTGTTTTTTCGCCATTCTTTTACCCATTGCCGCTTGGTCCTCTTGATAGGCAACAATGAAACTTTTTTGCCCAAATTTGTTAATCCTAATTGGAGTATACTTTAACAATTTAATGCGCACATTTTACAAGCATGTAGATGCTTACCTAAAAGTATTTCTTCTTTATCGCTGTCGTCAGAGTCTAATTCCGCAGCCTCACCAATGCATTCCCATATGCTTTTAATCAGTTCACATTTTTCTTCGTAATCCATATTTAATCGCAATAAACTAATATATTTCTTCACAATATAAAATTCAAACAAATCACGGCTATACGAATGAGAGAAACGTCAAAATATGCTAACGATTGTTGCCAAAAACAGTTTTGCCCGTGTGACTGCGAATGAGACATGAAAAGAGAATTTCCAGTGTCTCCCTTCCAGATGTCTCCGTGTGCAATAGCTCCTGTTGGCGCTTAAGCATGCATGTCCAGCAGGCTTATAGAGAGAAATTTAATGCCCTGATTTAATGCAATCAAACACTTTTAACCCTCCGATGTTCATATGGGTCTGGCCAGACCCATTCGATCTTTAAATGTATGTAGATCTTTTATTTTTAATATCTGAGGCTTCTTAGTCCATGACTTCCTAAAATGTAGTGTGCTAATCACAATGAAGTAGCAAAATTAAGATTTTTGCTATATTTGTTGTAAAAATAATAATTTTAAACTAATTTCGTTAATTAAGCTCACATGGGTCTGTGCAGACCCATAAAAGCTTCTCATGTAAATTGGTTAACCGTTAGGTGTAAACAACTAAACTGTTAGCGGAGGCAGCGGCAGAGATAATTTTTTAGTTGACATTTGAAAATTAAAGTGAACACGTGTTTTTTAATTAGTGGGAAATGTTTTTTTAAATAAAATGGAACGAGTAAATATGGATGAAGTTGGTGTGATGACGCGTTTGCTTCGTAAGCTAAGTGCAGCAAATGTGAGTCCGGAAGAACGTCAGCGACTTCAGGCACAAATTGAAGAAATTATGGGACAGGAGCCCGATCCATTTGAAACAAGTGGCGACGTAGAAGATGATGAATATTTTCCAGATGAAGATGACTTCGGTGAAGCATCAGATATAGAACAGGAAATCGAGTTAGAGGCTGTTCTGGATGAAAACCACGATGATATTGAGGATTTGTATAGAGAAGCTATCGCCCTTCAGGCTTCAATCACAATGGAATTATGCAGCACATCTATTACCCAGGGCCTTAAATACAGGTCGAAGGATGGTAAGATGTGGAATTCAAATCTTCCACCACCTGGAAGGCCTTCGTTCTCACAATGTTACAACTTTTACTCATAAAGGGCCACTACGAGGAGCGTCACCGAGTCATAAAGATCTTTTCAAGCTATTGCTGTCTCCTGAAATCGTAAGTATCATTGTGCGGGAAACCAACAGAAAAGCCGTTGAAGCGTTTCGTCTATGGAATGAAAAGCATCCCCGTAATAAACAGCGTTCTTGGGTAATGACTAACGAAGACGAAATGTATGCTTTTTTTGAGATGCTACTTATTGCTGGTGTATTCCACTCGAATTCTCAGCCAGCGAAAGAATTGTGGGCCAGTTACAATATGCCAATATGCATCTATGACGAGCTGAATCCGGCAAAGCAGAGAGATAAGAGACGCTCATTTATCATTGAATTGGCAGGACAGCTAGTTATTCCACATATGACGAAATGGGCGACTAACCCATTAGTATGGAGGTTTGCTCATATAAGACAACCAATGAATCTTTTCAATATCAAGGTGAGTATGAATTATATACACACCTACATATATCTCCCCGTATAAAGATATGTGTATGCATGTATTCATATTTACTAATTTAAAATAAATTATTTCGCTACTTTTAGGTACCGGAATCTTGTCCATCGACATCAGATGCAGCACAGCAACAATCATATGCTCAAGTTGCTTCAACACGGTCATCATGCTACCATTGTGCTGCTTCTTCTTCGAAAAAGCGACGTAAAACTCGTTATAACTGCAGGAAATGTAATCGTCCCATATGTCTTAATGAACATTCCATGCAACTATATAGTTGTAAACCCAATTGCTCTTCGTAATTAATACTAATCCGTTCAAATAAATAAATAAAATTATTTTTAAAACCGTATTTCTTACATTATTTGTATGGGTCTGGGCAGACCCTTATGATGCACTTACCGCATCATAAGGCACCGAACATCGGAGGGTTAAAGTAATTATAGACTTATGCCTTATACCATCTTCTACCAATTTATACCAATTTATAGATTTGTGCCTTGAAGTCTATAATTACTTTAAAAGTGTTTGATTGCATTCAATTAGGGCATTAACTTTCTCTCTACATTCTCTAATTTATCCTGCTCTGTTTTGAGTTTTGATCTTAAAAGATGGCTGACGAATGCCGATCACTCAAATTGTTCGCGGACCACCTCTTCTGTCCCGGCGGGAGGGTCAACTAGAATATCATCTAGTAGCGTGGAGTGGCTGCCTGTGTCGAATAAAACAGACCGCTCAAAGTTATAATTATTTCAACAAGTGCTCGGCAGTATTTTTATTTATTTATTTATTTCATTTTTTCAAATAATAGCTTTTTTCGCTTATTACAATTATTCAATTTCAAGTTTGAATTTTTTGATTAAAAAACAAAGTCAAAGGGTTAAGTCAATAACAATATATGTACATGCCAAATAAGCTTATGGAAAATTTGAAAGTCATATATTTATTTCACTTTGTTTAATAGGAACTATATTCTTATAAAAAAATAATGATAATATAATATATAATATTAGGTGAAAAATTATTACAATAAATTTTTGAAAAATGCCTAAAACTAACTAAATGAATAGGAAAAACTTGTCAATATGTGGTGTACGTTTTCTTTTCACACTGACAGTATCGTGGAACGTGTGTATTGTAATATTTGACAGAAGGTACTTGCCCTCGCTGTCGCCAATGTGTTTATACTTTGAGAGATAAAACAAAACAGATAGTTTTGCCAAAATATTTTTAATTGTCCGATTTTTGTTTACAATATAAATTTAAAAGTATTGAAGTGAGTTGCAAGAATAGTACACAAAAATTGTGCAATAGATTGTAGCTATGCGGGTGCATCCAACTTTAACATTAAAAATAAATTGTATGTTAAAATAGAGTGAAAAAATATGGGAAATAAAGGGAAAGTGTGAAAACGAAAGAAATTTCAGTAAATTTACAAAGCTACTGTGTAAATAGATAATTAAAAAAACGAGAGAAATTTCAGTAAATTGACAAACCTACCGAGTAAATAAAATAAATAAATACATAATTTCTTTAAGCACTCAACCTGGTGCGAGCTATAGGCTAAGCAAATTCTGTTTGAGGTGGAAAGGGTATACATCTACAGACAAAGAAAATACCAAAATTACATCAAGTCATCTTGCCCTACACCAGGCGGCACAATGAATAGTAGAAATGCTAGTTCTGAACATGGCGCAACAGGACAAAATTTGAAGAGTGATGGTGATAATGGGAGCAGAGATAATGGATGGCTGTCATATATTGTGCCTAGCATGCAAAGAAAAATTACAAAACTTAATCATGAGTTGGTAGAGGAATGTAAACGGTGTACGGAAGACTCTATTTTATCCAAAACGACATGTGACGAATTGGAAAGGTAAGCAAAAAAAAAAACAAAAACTTTGTAATTCTTTGTATTTACTAAGTTGCGATATGCTTACCTTATTACAAGTGCCGTCTTTGTCTTTAGCGTGTGTTCGTTTTTGTTAATTTCTAACAATTGCATAAGAGCGTCTGTCCATGTAGAAAATGGTCACAACTATGGGCGCCACCACCCAGGTTGATATTAGTTGAACTGCCCCCTAAAGGTGTTCATACATATACATATGTATAAATATGCTTGCGGACAAATTTTTGTTGTAAGTACAAACATATGTACTTATAAATTTGAATAAGTACCCTCGAATGGGATGCATGTAGGTCAACCAAACCTTCAAACATTCGAAATTTTTCTTGCTCTTATATTTGTATATTTTTTGTTGAGTGTTTGGCCACGCTTCACCGCCAATTTTTGGTGTAAGGAGGATCTTTTTCATGGCAGAAAAGCACTCGTTGCTTTGCCATTGGCTGTTGAGGGGAGACCGCTTTTAGAAAAATCGTTTTCTATCATATTTTTTAAATACATATACATTAACAGTAAAATATGTTGCTCCAGATACACAGATATATACATATATGTATATATATATGTACATCTATGCGGGCATCCAAACCCCTGTATAGCCTTCCCTGTAGTCCGCTTAAAACATTGCGCACTAAGCAAATGGGGCACACACTGCTGGTAATGGTAAACTTGCCAAGTACGACAGAGGTCTTTCCAATTTTACTGAAATAGTCAATGATAATTCGGGTCTGGAGAGCAAATAGAAAATAAACCTGCTAAATGGTACAAAGAATGTGAAGACTCCTATACACAAATCGTTGACGACGGGACTGTCGTTCCGCTACCCGTCCATGACGAGGTGAGACACGACAGTCGGTTCTTCGTTACCGGAATGACCCGGATTTATATCCGGCCAAGGACTGTCACTTCAGCAGCATTCCCCGTATATGTGTGGGTAATGTTTATGCTGTTACAACAAAACAACAACAACAAGGTGAGAATGGCGGTATCGCGGCTAAAAAACAACAGAGCTGCGGGAGCCGACGGTGTATGCGTAAAGGCACGTAAAGCTGCTTTGTAAAATATGGTCGGATGAAAGCATGCTTGCCGATTGGAATTTAAGTCGGTTCTACGTTATCGGAATGACTCGGGTTTTTCCCGACCAAGGGCTGCCGCCGCAGAAAACTAGCCCTGTCTAGTGTACCGTATCCCACCCATTGGAATTTAAGTTTGCTCTGTGCAAACCACAAAAAGGGTGGCACTACTCTCTGTGACAATTACCGCGGCTTCCTTCTACCTTATCAGTGTGGCTTTAGAACTGGAAAATCCACCATCGACCAGATATTCACAATACGCCAAGTCTTGGAAAATACCCATGAAGGGAGAATGAAAACATACCATTTTTTTTTTTGCCAATTTCAAATTTTTTATAAGAGCGTATAATTGTTGGCTTTTGCCGATTATATTGACTGCGTTGGCCTTAACAAACGCTCTGCCATTTCCAAACTGGATAAAGTAGAAAAAAACGAATGGGTCTATTGATGTACGAGGACAAAACGAAGTACCTCCTATCGGCGCTCTCGCGTATCGACACCCACGCCAGTGTTGATAGTTATGATTTCGAGGTTCTAAGAGACTTCGTTTATTTAGGAACCAGCATTAACACCGATAACAATGTCAGCCTTGAAATCCAACGTAGAATCTCTCTTGCTAACACGTGCTACTTTGGATTTAATAGGCAAATGAGTAGTAAAGTCCTCTCTTGACGAAAAAAACTAACACTTTATAAGGCTCTCATCATGCCCGTCCTAACGTATGGCGCAGAGGCTTCGACAATATCCGATGAGGCGTCATTTGGAGTGTTTGAGTGAAAGATATTGCGGAAGATTTTTGGATCTTTGCACGTTGGTGAACAATAGCATCAAATAAAGATCCAGCGGTTTTGTTGGTTGGGTCATGCCGTCCGAATGGATCGAATTTTCCGGCTCTGAAAGTATTCGTTGCGGTATCAGCTGGTGTTAACAAAGGAAGAGGAAGACCTCCTTTGCGTTGGAAAGATCAGGTGGAGAAGGGCTTGGCTTCACTTGGTGGGTCCAACTGGCGGCGGTTAGCACGACAAAGAAATGACTGGCGCGCTTTGTTAAACTCGGCCAAAATTGCTTAAGCGGTTATCGCGCCAATCAAGAAGATTTATGTACGGAGAATGCAGTTGGAGGGACAGTCCTTGGGCGGATATAAAAACAAGGGGAAAGGACACGACGTTACGACACTCTTAGATTGATCTCGAAATATTATTGAAATATTGACTCGAAATAATACTGAGTGCGACCCCACGGTTTATTTGCGGATCACCTGTTGTTGTTTTTGTTGTTGTAGCTGTATAAACATTCCCCATACTTACATTCGGGAAATGCTGTTGGAGTGACAGTCCTTGGCCGGATATAAATCCGGGACGTTTCGGTAACGTAGAACCGACTGTCGTGGAAACGTTGCGGATCACCTCCTTAGTCCCGGTGGGAGGGAGAGTGTCATTGAATATGCATAATGTCCTTTGGCAGCTCTGACACGTTTTAGCAATATTTAATTTGGGTTGAGTGCTTTTGTTTGTTTTTTTTTGAACGAAATTTCAGTTCTATGTTTCTGTTAAAGTTCGAGGTGAACGTGGTTATTGACCATTTGTGTGTACTTTCATTAGATTTTGAGATAAATTTATTACAGTTCTTTTGTTACAGTTCTGATTTGGTTCATCGTTTACTTAAGTTGTTTTTTAACAACTATTAAAATTATATTTTTATACATCTTTTAGCTGTAGTCGTGACATCCGCCGTGAAATTGTTAAGAAAATGCGGAATGGCTGCGCACCACTCTTCATTGCATGTAAACGGGGCTGCGTACCTATAGCTGAGTATTTGGTTACCGTCTGCGAGGCCGATATCGAACAGCGTGGCCTCTATGAGGTACCTGAAGATCGCACATTTCATTACGTCACTCCACTCTGGTGCGCTGTTGTCTCTGGCAAGTTGCCAATGGTGAAATATTTAGTCCGCATTGGCTGTGATATAAATGCCACCTCGGATTCAGGGTCAACTCCAGTGCGTAGTGCCTGTTTTATGACACATCTTGAAATCGGTAAGCGTACTTATTTCTACTTTAATGCGTTTCCTGTTATTGAATCGAATATGCTTTATATTTCAGTACAATATTTGGTCGAAGCTGGTGCCGATATCAAAAAGCCCAACATGAATGGTGGCACTTGTTTGATAAATTCTGTGCAATCAGTGACATTGTGTTTATATTTAATTCAAAAAGGCGCTGATGTCAACGCCAAGGACATACAAGAAAAGACTGCCCTACATTACGCCATACAGGAACATAGGTTATTAAAGCAATTTAAATATATTTAATCAGTATCATTAATAGCTCAACTTAAGCTTAAGACCACAATTTAGATAAAATACACAATTATGGTTTTTATTATTAATTTTATTTATTTTGTCGATTTTCGATTACAGTTTGAAGTCAACAACGATGCAAATATTTATATTCATAAATCATCGTAATATTGCATTGTTGTTGTAAGAGAGGTTGAATATACAAGAACACTTCCGTTATGAACATTTGTTGTTTCTGTTTTAAGCAGTAAATATATACTATTTCATATATTATTATTATTTACATAGATTAGAAACTACCAAGCTATTATTGGAGCATGGCGCCGATCCTTATATGAAGAGTCGTTATGGCGATGATGCCCTGCGAACAGCCTGCGTTAGAGGAGCAAAACAAATCTATGATTATTTGAAATCTCATGTTTCATACTCGCCCCAGATGATGATCGAGGCTAATGAGTTAATCGGTAATAAGTTAAACAGATTTGCTCTTATTATAGCTGAGAAAAACTTGTTTGGTCTAAATTTAGGTTCAACTTTTCTGGATGAACATAATGAAAGTAGACTGGCGGTACGTCATTGGCGTTTAGCCCATCTTATACGCGCTTCTTTTACACCCTACTTAGGTAAGTCTAAACGATTACACAGGTCAACAACGTTTTGTTCTAGGAAAGTGTAGGGTCATTTTCGAATTTTTTGCGTAGAATCCGAATCCAGGGTTTAAATTGCTGTATCACGTCAGGATTTTGAGATATCCTATCCTAAAAGTGCAAAAAACGCTGTTTTTGCCCATTTCTGAGGGTATGTAGCTACGAAGATTTTGCTTTTTATAAAAAAGTAGACGTAGTACTTTAAATTAGAAGTCTTGCTCTTTTAAATGCCGTTGAGTTTGCTCAAATATCTTAATTTCACACCTGCAGACGTTTTTAGACAGTTTTAATATAAGTATTTAGTTGAGTATTAGAAGTTTCCTACTTTTTTTTTACCTCCTTAACCACTCCTGTCATATTTCAATTGAGGAAACTTGTTTGTATGATCGCACTTCAAGTCGGCGATTGCCGTGGAACTACATGTTTTCGAAAAAAGTACTCTCTGTTGATTTGAAGGGGTTGTCTGTGGCTAAAATCTGTACGATCCACAATCGTAGGTAATTTTCGAAATAAAATTTCTGAACTTAGAAGCTTTAATCAATTGCTTGTGCTCTTTCCGCCGCTACAATTGAACTGGTTGGGAAGTTTCACTGATCTTATATACTCCAAAATTCTGTATGCCACCTTTCATAGTTTGCTCTCCTTTTCAGCGCACACAACCGCAAGGGCTACTAAGGTCCAAAACCGCAACGATGTCCTCAAATAGCTAGCCGGCAGTACTTGGGGCAAAGACAAACAAATGTTGCTGGCGACATTTTAGGCAATTGGCCTGAATTTAATTAACTGAATTATGCAGCGGCTGTCTGGTCGCCTGTAACCAGTGATACACAGTAGACAAAGCCCCAGATTTGTGGGAATACTGCAATCAGGATAGCTGCGGGATGCCTCTTGGTGTCCCCTCTGCAACAACAACTCCATATGAAGAATGTTTTTGTTGTGGTAGTAGCATAATCATTCCCCATACATATACGGGGAGTGCTGCTGAAGTGACTGTCCTTGGCCGGATATAAGTCCGGGTCGTTCCGGTTACAAAGAACCGACTGTCATGGGAACGTCTCATGAAGCATCAATGCACTCAGTTAAAAAGTACAACAAAATCCTCAACAAGCAAATTCTTCTAGGCTGCTAGCGAAGGTACCATCCCTGCAGACATTTGTTAGAGCCTGAGCCATCTCCCAGGCACTTCAGGAGGAATCTCTTCAACTATTCTAACGAGATCCAGGACAAAACTCAATTACAACTACTGGACCAAACTTTAAACGACATTCATCGGCAGACCCTTACCACGTTCCTAACGCCCGACCCCCGAATGTCGTTATCGTAGTCCAACCACCACCTATTGCAGACGAAGAGCTTCAGCTGCCTCGCGAGACCCGCGTAATTTTGGCCGGATTACGTTCTAGATATTGCAGTCGTTTAAACTCCTACTTATCCAGTATCGATGCCGATATACCCAATATTTGTCCAGCATCACATAGCACACCACATTGCCATGAAATATATATACATATATATATATATATATATATCCAACAACAACAACAATCAGACAACTCGTTCTCGTTTTTTTCTGCCTTACACTGACATAATTGCGTAGTGGATATAAATCTGGGTCGTCCCGGTTACGTAGAACCGACTGTCGTGGGAACGTCCCTGGGTCGTATTGTTGGATTACACGACGAGGGCGGCAATTAATGGGCTAACGGGTCTGTCAGTTGGCTCTAAGTTACCGGTACGACCCGGATGTATATCCGGCCAAGTGCTGTCGCTCCATTAGCATTGCGCAAACATTTATGGCGAATGTTTATGCTGTTACAGCAAAAACAAAAGCTCTACTACGAAAACCAGTACCTAACCAAGATACATTTCAATTTATCTGATCACCCACTTCAATCTGAAGCTGGTGGAGTCTAATATAGAAGCGTTTACTAGGTTAGGTTAGGTTGAAGCGTTTGCCTGTGGAATATACTCAGACTCATAGCCCACTGTGTTGTTGTATGAGGAACTTGTCCTTATCTCTACTAAAAACAGTATGTAGTTTGCAAAATCTTAGAAGATCCCTGATTTCCGCAGAACTGAGATCTTCCAATTCATTAAAAAATGGTACCTAAACTGATATACCTACGTTTGGGTAGAGCAGGGCGACGGCGCAAAAGGTGCGAGATCGTCTCGTCCTCTTCCTTATCTGGACGGCTTCCGAAGAAGCCATGTGCTTGCACATCCTCCTCGTAAAAACTGAAATCAGTGTGCTAAGACTGTTATTTTGGCTCAGCAGAGATTCATTTGACGGGCGATTTTGCAGGTGGTTTCATTACGCCATCTTTCATTTGTTGCTTTTACAATTTCCTCAATGATAAAAGGCGTACATGTCTGTAAGGATATGTCTCTGTCATTCTCTGTGTACTCATCAGCCAATTTGGTGCCGAGTCTTGCTAGTTCATCGGCGCTACAGTTTCCCTCAATGTCACAGTGGCCTAGAGCCCATGTTACCTTTAGGTGAAATGACTCAGCCCTCTTGTTAAGAGATATGCGACATTTCACTGCTACCTTGGAGGTTGTCGACTGTTTTGTGAGGGATTTCATCGCCGCCTGGCTATAAGTGAAAATGTAGAAGTCGTCTGCAGATATCGTAACACAGTGTACCAGTGTCACGACTTGCTATTAACTTACAAAACTAATCTGATGTATTGTTTCTCTTCCTTCTTTCATTATCTTGCATGCAGAAAAAGAACCCAGGGTACCACTGCGTCCTGCCTACGGCAATGCCGTTGAATTTTCCACACTCGATGAGCTCGACAACATAGCAACAGATATGGATGCAATGCGTATTCAAAGTTTGATGATTTGTGAGCGTATACTCGGCATAACGCACAAAGATACGCTCTTCCGCTTAACTTTTCGTGGCGCTTCATATGCCGACTCACTGCAACTGCAACGTTGTATCGATTTGTGGCGCCTACTGCTGGAAGTGCGTGTAACGCATTTTTCAATACTACATTTCGATACTTGTTATGCCGCTCAAGCATTGGTACGCTTAATGATTGACTTGCACGAACGCAACAGGAATCAACGAGCTAACGCAGAGGACCCCGCCGCACTGGACGACGACGAGGACAATATGGATGAAATAAAGGAAGATCACTTACCGCTATTCGAAGATGTATTCGGCGTATTTCGCCTGCTAACTGAAACCATCGCTGACTCACAAGAACTGCTGCAGGTGCGACCAGTCTATCGAAAACAGCAAGAAAATTTTGATCGCATTTTGAAGTGCATAGCGCATCTAATTTACTTGTTAATCAGCACGGCGAATACGCATGAGCAAAAGAAGTCTGTGTTCTGTGCTGTGCGTGATTTGGTGCGCGCGACTGTGCGCAGTGCTTGCACATCCGACACTTTGCTGCATCTATGCGTTTCGCGCCTGAATGTCATAAAGAGTGGCTACCTTACTGATGAGAATAATTTAACGGTAAGTTAACGCAGTGATAATTTTTGTCGCCGTGAAACTACTTCTAATTTTTTTTTTATCGTAGATTGTGTTTCCAAACGCAGACGTGATTAAATTGCTGCTCGACTGCGGTATGAATGTGAATGCCAAAAATGAGGCTAAATCAACGCCGTTGCATGTTGCTGTGCAACCGTATAATTATAGCAACAATGTGAGTGTGAGAATGTTTAGTTTTTCATATGTGCGTTGAAAAGTAATCATATTTCGTTTTCTTTACCAGATTATACTATTGTTGTTAGAACACGGCGCAGATTTAGACCAGCCCAATAAGTCGGATGAGCGTCCATTTAATTTGATTGTAAGCAACCCAGCCAATACGATACCCTTAATGAACTACGTGAATCTCAAGTGTCTAACTGCTACAATAATAAGTAAATACAAAATTCCGTATCGTAATCAAATACCAAAATTGCTCGAAGATTTCGTTAAACAACATGAGCCTTGAAAGTATACGTACATGCCAAAGCAAAATATTTGATACAATTTTTGTTTCGAACGCAATTAATATGTCCATGAACAAACCTAAGTAGTATGCGATTTAAAGGAATGAAGATGCAAAGAAAAAGCTGACTAGTGATATATAATTTAATTTGAATGCTTTGTAAATGGTAGTAAAGATAATAAATCATTAAAATTGAGTAAAAAGGCAGTTATTTTCATAATTTTTAAACACAGATAAAATGAATTAAGATTTTCAAATAAGTTAAATAACGATAAATTTAGGAGTCACTATTTAAATGTGGGTGATTGACATTTTCAGTACTATTGTACGATGCATAAGGATATACATACATACATAATTACATACATATAATATTTAAAATTCATCCCAATTGATCAAGCATACGTAGCTGCATTAAAATATCCTAGTTCATATTTGCATATATGAAATAATAACACTTACGTATACTCTCATTTGAACTCACCGTTATAAATATTGTATTAATAAAAATATTAACAGATAACTTAATGTAAAAAGTGTTTTTGTTAACTATATTGGGGCTTTCCCCACGGCAGTTGAGCTTATGCTACCGGCACGAGTCGGCCAAGAACTGCAAATCCAGCAGCACTTCCATTCCCAACATTTATGGTGAATGTTTATGCTGTCAAAACGACAACAATAACCACTTATTGATGAAAATACTCTGCAGAAATGGATACACAATTAGTTTTGCCATAAATTCTGTGACACATTTTACAGTGCATTCGCCAAGAACGAATTCGCAGAAAAAAGTTACGTTTGCTTTGGTTCGTATGCATTGTCTACTCAGCTTCGTGGCAAATTGCGCTTGTTAACAATGGAGTGGCGAGCTAAGGAAAACCGCATTGCGGGGATTGCATTACAAAAGTGTGGCAAAAGTGCAAGTGAGATTTACGAATTGCTGAAAAAACTTAATATTTCGAGAATGTTTCTTTACCGCACGATCAATCGTTTTTCACAAACGTCTGAAGTGGCAGACAGAAAAAGATGTGGTCATCCTCGCGTGGTTCGAGCCAGTGCCGCCATAAAAGTCGTTCCAGAAAGAATTCGCAGAAATCTACTTAGAAAGCAGCAAATCTTGTCCTGGTAAATGAATGTATCGGCCAGATCCATGTGGAGACTAATTAGAGATGATCTCCACATGAAAGCCTTCCGTCGCTTTGGTCATCGTTTGACAACGTGCTTAAGGCACCTTTCTGATCTAGAATATGCGAAAAAATCGATTTTTTTCATGTTGTGATACAGGGTGGGCCATATAGCGTTTGCTTTTTGAACCACCTATTTTTTTGAGAATGGTAACACAAATGACATGTCAAATGTGTTCATAATTTACGAAATGGGACGCTATACGCTTGAACAAAATTGGGAAATATTGAAAACCTATTTCCAAAGTGGTGAGTCTTCTTCTTCTTTTCCGATTTTCACATCGGTGGCTACGACAATAAGCAAAATAGTCAGATTTGGGGCTTAGAAAATCCACACGTTACTGTAGAGAAGCAAATGCATCCACAACGAGTCACTGTTTGGTGCGGTTTTTGGTCTGGCGGCATCATCGGGTCATTTTTTTTTCGAAAATGAGCGAGGAGCCGCGAATACAGTAAATGGCGAGCGTTACCGTGACATGCTCAACGAGTTGTTTCCAAAAATTGAAGAGGATGACATGGACGACATTTGGTTTCAACAGGACGGTGGAACTTGTCACACTGCCAAAGTTACACTCGAACTTTTGGCTACCGTTTTTGAAAACCGAATAATCAGCCGAAATTCCGATAGCAATTGGTCGCCTCGGAGCTGTGATTTAAGCCCGTTGGACTATTTTTGGTGGGAAGCCGTTAAGGACAAATGCTATGCGAACCATCCAGAAACGATTGATGCTTTAAAACACGAAATCGAAGTTGCTATTCATGAAATTGGAGCCCAAACAATCGCAAATGTGCTTAAAAATTGGGTTGATCGAATGGCCTACTGTAAAGCCAGTCGTGGCAGTCATTTGAAAGATATTATTTTTCATTCATAAATAACAATGTGGAATCTTCAAAATAAAAAAAAAGTTTGAAAAAATATTGATTAGTTTTTTTTTATAGCCGATTCAAAAAGCAAATTGTACATGGCCCACCCTGTAGTTTATACTTTCAAAAATATATTTGCAAATTTTTATATTGAAATTCGTTGTAGTTTAGAGTCCTTTAATACGAGATCGGTTTGGAGTACGACGCCCAGGTATAAGCGCCTTAACTGTGTTTTTCTCGAAACTATTTTTTCCCAGCTGGCGTTGGTAATTTCTCAAAAGCTACTGAACGGATTGATTTGAATTTTTTATATGTTATTGAGTAGACTTGTGGCTCTCGCGGGTAGCATAATTATAATTTTATAATCAATTTTTCTATTTTTTTAAGAGCGAGAACGTGAAAAAATCCTTTTTTTTGTTTTTCTGATAAACAGATAAAATATCTAGAAACATTTTTTTTATTTTGGTAATTCTGCTACCCACCATAGCGACATATCGCCTGATGAATATTCGACCGAATTTTTTTTTTAGATGTATGATACCTGAGCAGCCCAATCAGTTACGCCAGTGGCATGTGTTACGTCAGGGGAAATAATTTGTTTTATTATTGTCATTGAAAAAAAATATATATATTTTTGTTTTTGTAAATAAAGAATTGATCTAATGAATAAAAACGATTTTCAATTGATACCGATTGTTTTTCCACAATTTTCAACGCTTTCAATTTTCACGTCTCTAGACCAGAAAGGTGTCTTAAAGAAAATTAGACTCAACAGATGCAAACAGCTTTTCGGTGGCACGCGGCCAACTGCCATCAAAATAGATATTCTTTTCGCAGAGGAGAAAACTTTCACTGTTGAAGAATTTTTAATAAGCAAAACCACAAAATCTATGCTAAAACTTCTAAAGAAGCAAAAAATGTTATTCCAAGGTTTCAGCGTGGCCATCATCCAGCTTCCGTAATGGTGTGGCTGGGAGTGTCTTGTAAAAGCGTTACATCTTCATTTCTCCGAAAAAATGGAGTAAAACCGGTACAAAACTGTCTGAAGTATGTCTTAGACGGCGTGTTGAAGCATTTGAGCATTTCTCTCTTCAATGCAGAGCGTTGGATCTTCCAGCAAGATTCCGCTCCAGCCCATAAAGCAAAAACCACCCAGCAGTGGCTGAAAAACAATATTCCTGGGTTTATAGCCGTAGAAGATTGGCCGTCTGAATCCATTAAGGGGTTGTATACAGTTGGAGTTTTCAAAAAAAAAACTATTTTTTTATTTTATTCTCTTACTGTATATTTAAGAATACACACAGAAAATTTAATATCGTTCCGGTGAATATTTTCGAGGTTACACGCAAATTTGAAAAGGCGTTTCACAGTGCTTCTCAAACTTTAAACACGTTTTTCTCAAAATGGTGTTTTCAAAGTCGGTGACCAACATTACTCGAAAACGGCTAAACCGATTAGTGTAAAATTTTAGCACGAGCTTTTGAAATATATTTTTTAGTATTTAATAGAAGATTTTTTCTCATCGATTTTTTTTTTTTTTTGTAAACAATTTAAGACCGAAATTTGGATAAAAAATCGGTTTTTGTTTTGAGAAACCGCCATTTTGTCGACAAATTTTATTTTGCTAGTTCCTTCGATTAATTGCAAGATTTAATATTGCTTTAACGAAATCTGTTAGGTTTTTTTTAACTTCAGAGGATCCAGTTCAGAGATATAGTGGTCACCGCAAGACATCTTTTTTGAGAGGAGACCCCGGAGATCAGCTGTAGCTCTTTTCCAAATAAATATTTTTACTAAGTCTAAGTTTTAAAATACAGTTAAAAGATAACATAATTGTTCCAATATTTAGATCAATAAATTTTCTGTTGAAAAGAAACGTTGTCCAGATCAATACCATCTAAATCCGGGCATAAAAAATCGTTAATCATCTCTCGATAGCGCAATCCATTCACCAATAACACCTGTTATTGGAAAACCCTTTATAACCCCTTAAAAATAAAAAGAGCTGTACACAATGCAAAACCGAGTAACAACCCACAAAATTTTAAAGATGCATGGCTCAAGATTCTGAAACAGCGATGTATGTATAAATTGGCGGACTCTATGCCCCGCCGTTGTGGTGCCGTAATAAGATAATTTGGGAAATTCAACTATTTATTAGTTACAACTTTGTATCTGCAAACTTTGTCAATGCAGTTTTTCTCCAATTTTTTTATAAACTTTGTCAGAATCCGTTGTTTATATGACCACTGCTCTTTTAATGTTAAATCTGAATTTCTATCTCTTGTTATACAAATTTTTGTTTTTCGTTATAGAATCGATTTAATTATCAGTTCAGTCAAAGAATAGAATACTTCAAAATAATAATACAACTTTACCATCACATCATAGATTAACTTTGTTTTTAATCAAATATATTTTTGGTACTGCTATTTTCGTCCTCGCAAGTGTATATCGTTAGTCGGCCTTCGAGAGAGCATTGGAAAAATCCAGAGTCACTTTAAAACTAAACATTTATATTACGAACTTTTCCAAGGTCGATAAAGGTACTGGTGCTAAAATTAAGAGGGTTCCAGACGTAAAGGCTGCAATGGCGAAGGTGTTTGCGCAAATTAAATGGGAATTCGAATTCCTCGATTCAAACGAATGCCAAACACAAAGGAATATACCAATCTGGGTGAAACTTGGTGTGTGTTCCACCAAGGGCTGCTACTAACTAAACCTATCTCTCTGACTTTGCACGGACTTTTCAAATGACTCTGTGAAACTGTGTTGTTCAGCGCGACGAAGTGGGTGCTGAATTGGCTACATTTTGTATCATAATATAAAGGGTTACCCAATAACAGGTGTTATTGGTGAATGGATTGCGCTATCGAGAGATGATTAACGATTTTTTATGGCCGGAATTGGATGGCATTGATCTGGACAACGTTTATTTTCAACAAGACGGCGCTACGTGCCACATAAGCAACGAAACCATTGATCTTTTACGGGAAAATTTTCCGGACCGCGTTATCTCTCGAAGAGGTGATCACAATTGGACACCGAGATCTTGTGATTTAACACCTTGTTTCCGTTTTCTTTGGGGCTACGTGAAAGATAAGGTCTACGCCAACAGCGCAGGGTCGAATCAAGACCTCAAAGATGGAATTCGTGAGGCTATCGAGGACATAGGGCAGCCTATTTGTGATTCGGTTATGGAAAATTTCATGAAAATGATATTGTCCTGTAAGCGTGGTCGTAGTGGCCATTTGCCTGATGTTGTTTTCCACTATTAACGGCAAACCTTCCTCTTTATAATAAATAAACATCCCATCACTTATATAAAAAAAAACATTTTTCTTTGAATATCAAAATAACACCTCTGTTTGGAAAGCCCAAGATCTTGAATTCTTTAAGGAGTCAGAAAGTTGGAGTTAATCTTGTATTTTATTCAAATACTACAATGAGCAGCTATGCTAAATTTCTTTTATTTTCATTGAAGCTCTCTTGGCCTATTGATATCCATCCATTCATCCACTTTTCTAAAAAAAAAAATAATAATTGGCGCGTACACTTCAATTAGGTGTTTGGTCAAACTCCTCCTCCTATTCGCGGTGTGCGTTTTGATGTTGTTCCACAAATGGAGGGAGGGAGTCGCACGCCGACTCCGAACGGCAGATGGTTTTTTATGAACAGCTTTTTCAGGGCAGAGATACACTCGGAAGTTTGCCATTGCCTACCGAGGGGCAACCGCTATTAGAAAAAAACTTGTTTTCGCTATTATTTGATTTTCATGCACGAATATTCGAACCTAAGCACTCCCGAATAGTCGTCACGCACTTACCCATTCGGTTATAGCGACCACCCACCCACCTTTCCACGCCGCTTAAAAACTGCCCTTAAATACATATATATGTAGTTTAAGACAATATTCTATTAAATAAATAGAGTTACTTCCCGATACTATTTCGTTGTCGCTGGTTTTGTTTATCAAGTTTTGTTTTGTTATGATAACTAAATTTGTTAAAAACAATTCTCTTTTATCTCTTTCCCCTTTGCATCTATGACCATTGGCTATGGCTCAAGAAATACTCACGCACGTCGAGCTGTTAAGCAACGTTATTTTTGTTATTCTTATAAAAATTCGCTCTGAACAAAGCAGCTCAGTCTCTGCCCTCGCTCAGCGCCAACGCAATCAACAGGTTGAAATGAAAAAGCCCAAAGAGTGGTCACTCAGTCGTTGCGGAAACTTTGCCGAGTTAGTGCGTCAACAATATTGTTGCTGATACGATTTGCGGTGGGACATACAAACACATCCACGCGCGCGTACATACACACAGCCAATATAGAGGCATACGCGCATGCGCCGCTGATTTTGCTCTGTACTCGCACACATAGACATGCACATATTCGTATGTGTTGCGTAGGGCGGTTGTGCGGACAACAGCAATGGTAGAGTGTTGCTTTCGGCGACGACCATAGAGTTCGTTTTCTTTGCGCTGTTTGTTGGTTCATTTTGCTCTTGTAGTGTACGCCATACATATAAGTTTGTATGTGAAAGTGATTCATTTCTTTAAAATGTATGCAAAAATGTGTAGAAACCGAAAAAGTGAAATAGTATAACCATTTAGAAAAATATTTTAGTATATTGTATTTTTATATATAAATCGCAATAGTTTTTGAAACTATTTGGCCCAATACAAATATACAAATACACAGTGATTTGATACGCTGGTGATATGTCTTTATCGAAAGCGCGCAAAAACGGAAATCGTGACGACTGCAAACTGGCGAGGCCACGCAATTGCAAAACTTATGGCGGTCATGCAAGAAATTTCTATGGGAATCAGCAATTATGCGAAAAAATTTTGCTCACACTCCTACTACTGGTGGCATGTTTACTCCAATTTGGCTGTAAGTACCTACAACATTAGTAAATTACTCTGGATGAGTGCGAGTGTATGTGGCTGTGTACGCAAGCATGTTTCAATGAAAATACGTACATACAGTGATGGGCAAAGGTCTACATACACCCACTATTTGCGTACGTTCGAAAGCCGAAACAATTTATTGAAAATTGAGTTTTTCAGTTTTATTTGAAACCTTTTTCGTATCACAATAGACTAGATCCATTCCTTAATTCTTTCTTTAAATTATGCAACATAACAAAGTTGTGAGGTGGAAAACGATCCATCGATATGGAACGATATCGGGGCTATGTTTAGTGACCCCAGCGGGTCAGAGGTTAGAATTTGCCCGAGATAAGGTATGCCTGTAGTAAAAGACGACTAAAATCGAGGGTGACCAGTCCCTGAGCAGTATGGCAGCTCAACTGGTAGTGTCTTCGGGTACAAAGTCTGACTTCGGGTACAAAGTCTGACCTTAAGCGTCAGAAACGCATAAGGTATAAGAGAACGCGCGTATAAAAGTTAGCTGTTTCGATGAGGTTTCTGTGTTAAAAGTGATTCGATGAGGCCTTTCAACAAAAAAAAATAAAAAATAAAAAAATAAAATATATAAAAGAATGTCCCCTCCACCATGTACGAGCATGGTGAACAATAGAAAAATCCAGGAGCGACTGACTCATAGTGGGCGGTTACTTGGTCAGCGTCTGTTCTCCATGTTAAGAACGCCTGACTTTCTAATGATGTGGAGTTGCTTGCGAGCCATCAGGATTGATTCCAGTAAGATCCTGATTACGCCATACTGGAGTTGAAGCAGATTGCGATTGGATTTATTGGGTTATGTTTAGTTAATAGCATCTCTTGGACGAACGCACACCAACTTTCAGTCAAATAGGTCAATTTCTTTGTGTTTGGCATTCGTTTGAATCGAGGAAGTCGAGTGAATTTGCTATTCCGTCACGACAACGCAGCAGCTCACGCCTCAGCAGTTGTGGTCCCAAAATTAGTGGAAATAGAGTTCCAACTCATTTCTGCTTCTTCGTCTTCGCGTTAAACGCTTACACGAATTTGGATGAGTTTTGGAAAGCGCGCGAGTCGTTTCTTTATCGTACTAGCCGGCGCTAATTGGACACACCAAGTGAAGCCAAGTCCTTATTATTTATGGTTTTTTTTTTCTAATTTTAATTTGAATTGTTACATATTTCGTATTTATGTTATGTATGGAATTTTCCCTGCACACTATAGTAGTTTTAATATTTTTGTAATACAAATGAATGGTTTTTGTTTTATAAATACTTAGGTAATATGGACTTCTTAATTATTTCTTTTGCGCGTTTTTTTGCGAAAATATTTAAAGTTACCCCAAATTTACCCTATGTCACATGCATTTTTTACACTACTTTTTTTGCACGTATTTCTAAGGAACATACAGAAATAGGTACCTCTACAAAGCACTGAACAAAGAGCTATTATGAAATTTTGTTTTAAAATCGGTGAAACGTTTACCGATACATTTGAATTGATAAAAAAAGTTTATGGCGATGATTTTCTATCTCGTGCCAGAGTTCATGAGGGTTTACATGTTTCAGAGATGGTTGTGAGGACTGAGATGGTAAATGATAATGAACATACCACCCAAAACCAGTAATCACCGAAAAATCCATCGAAATTGTTCGTAAATTTCTCAAAACTGAACCGTAAACATAGTTGAAATTCATGCAATCGGACTTAAATATCTCCAAAACATCGATTTATTGCATTTTAACTGATCATTTTGGCTTACGAAAGGTGTGTGAACGTTTCGTTCCGCACAAGTTAACTGAGCACCAAAAACTGCTCAGAATTCAACATTCGTAAGACCGCATTAAAGAGGCGAGAAAAGACGAGAACTTCCTTAACACCATTGTGGTGTAACTGGTGATAAAACGAGGTGTTTTGAACACGAACCTGAAACTAAGCGTCAAAGTGCCGAATGGAAGGCCCCAGACAAGTTACCAACCAAAAAATCGTGTTTGGAGAAATCAAAAATCAAGTCGATGCTCATTTATTTTTATGATTGCAAGAAAATTGTCCACAAGGAGCTCGCGCGAACGGGACAAACCGTCAATGCAATTTTCTATCTTGGCATTTTGAAGCGTTTGTTGCATCGCATTCGTCGAATTCGCCCTAAATATCCACTCTGGTGACTGATTTTTTGATTAGAAATCGCATTTTAACCATCAATTACTCACCGTATTCATCTTATATGGCTCTCAGTGACTTCTACCTATTCAGAAAATTGCATTTGGTCATGAAAGGGCAACGTTTTGCGTCCGTAGAGGCTATCCAAAAAACTTGAAGGACGTTCCGGATTCCGGTCAATGACCTGAACGCACCAACTAAATACTGAGAACTTACTGTATGAATACGAAGAGTAAAATCAACGTTGCTAAAATACAGCTAACGGTATATTTCCAGATATTAGAAATAACTAAACTGCAACCCGTCAAATATTTGGTGGGGTGACATCACTCACACAGGGGGCTTACCGAAACCTAAACACACCACCGTAAAGCCCAGATTATAAATACTCAAAGAGCGCGTAATAGAAGCCTGAAAGAGTATAACATCTGCAGAGCCGACAAATTTAATTGTCTCGATATCACGACGGCTTTAAGCGGTTATTGGCGTTAACGGTGGACCAATCGATTAATAAAAAGCAAAAATATCTAAGATTTTTACACTATATTAAGGGGACAGATATCTGTAAACGGCCATATTTTCCCTGATTTTCATTAAAATTATTTAAAATGAAGAAGTCAATATATTTTTTTTCAAAATTGGCATACAGTTTATGTATAAATTAAAATAATATAATTATTTATTTTTTATTTTAATCATTTAAAATGGCGGATGTACACTCAGTTTTTCCAGGAAGGTCGCAACTGGGCTTCTCAATCGGCGGGCATTATAGAATCGCCGTCAGTGACCTGAATACAAAAAACAAAAATTTTATTGTTTATTAATGCCTTAATTTCTATAAGAATTAAAAACAAATGGAAAAAAATGGCGGAATAAAATACTTAAAAAAAATGAATTTTGGGGCGAATTTTCCCAATATTTTTGCTTCGAAAAAACTATTTTTTCGAAAAATTTTCACTTAGAAAGTAATATCATAAAAAATATGTGTGCAAAATTTCAGGGAGATCGGTCAATAACTTTTCGAGTTATCGTGTACCCCAATTCGAAAAATATACAATAGTTTTGAGAAAAACGCGTCTAAAGTTTGAATACTTACCTGTACATGAAAATTCAACCGCTCCCAGCGCTCGAACGCAAAGAATAGAGTCGTCACGGTTGACGATCTATAATATAAGAAGTACTTAAATACTTAAATTTACATTCTAAAAATTTTGTGACACATTTTTAAAGGATTATATTAACATATTATGAAAAAAAAAATTTTTTTCCAAACTTTACAGATATCTGCCCCCTTACGTTATTTTTGTACTGTAAGTAGACTTTTGTCAGCGCTGTTTTTGCATATTTACTTCATAACTTTGTTATTTTATATTAAATTATTTGATTGTTTTAGTTTATTGTGATTCGAAAAATGTTTCAAATAAAACAAAATTTCCAATAAACATTTTGGTTGAAAATTGTGGGTGAATGTATACTTTTGTCCAGCACTGTATATTTAATATGTCTATATGTATGCGTTAACTTCTGTGCATTTCTTTTCGACTGCTTCAACCGTTTTCGCTTTCAAGCTTTATTTCTTTGCTAATAATTAGACAGCGCTTAGCAGACACGAAACTAAGAAAGATAAGTAACTGTAACAGCAGCGAAATTCCAATTCACTTTCAGTGCAAAACCTGTGAAACTGGTGGCGTGGAACGAAAAATGTTTTGATGCTTGATAAACATGTGCATATATGTATGTATGTGCACAAGAAAAATACCAAACAATGCTGCTCACTTTTATTAGCAAATACCGTACGACGTTGCAAATAGCATTAAATTGGTGCAATCGAAATAAATTGAGGCCAGATTTTGAAATTAGAATTAAACTAAATCCAAAGCAAATGCATGAGCAAATATTCATACAAGAAACACATTTTCATATGCACTGAGGCAAATGTGTGTTTCCGCCTTGAACCTACGTATGTACACACTTGTACATGTACAAGCGTTGGTGGTTTTTTCTACACGTTTAATTATTCATTTCCATGTGAACAATGAGTACCAAGTTTGTGCCGTAACTCTTTTGCTTTCACACTCAATGTGTGAGAGACGTGTCGGCTCCGCCGTCAAGAGAGTGCAAATGAGTAGGTACGTAAATAAATAAAAAGAGCAATTCTTCACAGCTTTACCTTCGAGGGCGCATAACAAAGAAACTTTCCAGGCATTCGTGTGCATTTTTTGTTTTATCCAAAACGATGGAGATAGCCACTCTACACTCTTTAATGCTATATTAATGTATACAATACATATGTACGTATGCCTTCATTTACCAAATTCAAGTTTGGCTTAAAAAATATGAGTCATATTAATGCGTTTTGTATGTATGTATGTATTTTGTATATAGAAGCGATAAAAATAGCCACAAATAATTTTCCCGAAATAATTAGGACAACTTGAAGTGCCTGCTCGTCATGTCACGCATGTCTAGTGTGGTATCACCGCTTCTCTCTTTGCACGTGCCATAAATAATTTCAAAGGCTATAAAATAACGATATTCGTTGTAAAAGCTTAGAGACAACATATAATGGTAGATCGAGTTAAAAAAAAAATTAGAATTAGCGCGTACGCCTCTGTTAGGTGTTTGGCCGAGCTCCTCCTCCTAACTGTGACGAGCGCCTTGATGTTGTTCCATAAATGGAGGGACCTACAATTTCAAGCCCACTTCAAATGGCAGATATTTTTTTTGAGAAGCTTATTCATGGCAGAAGTACACTCGGAGGTTTACCATTGCCTGCCAACGAGGGACAGCTATTAGAAACAACTTTTTCTATCATATCGGTGTTCGATCGTGGGGAAAATCTGCACCGAAGCTTGCACTTCTGTCTTCACTGACGGTTCCAAGATGGAATCGGGAGTCGGAGCAGGGGTTTTCTCTAAATAAACCAACTTATCTATCTCCTCTAGACTGCCGAATACTGCTAGTGTTTTTCAAGCAGAAGTCTTTGCGAACCTGCAGGCATGAAAAATGCTTAAGGAACGAGGGAGAATATTAATATTTTCTCCGATTGTCAAGCCGCCATCAAGGCTCTGACGACGCCATGATGCAGAACGAAACTAGTAAACTCCTGTAAGGCGGAGATCAAATCTCATAGGTCTGCAGGTAAAATTTCCCTGATCCGGGTTCCAGGACATAGAAACATGGAGGGAAATAAATTTGCTGATGAGCTTGCGATGAAGGGGACGGAATTGGTCTCAGAGACCTCCTACCCGGGCACCGGCATCCCCCTAACTGTTGTTAAAGGGGAACTACACAAATTATTTCTCAGGAAAGCGCAGAAAAGATTGAGCTTTATTTCTTTATGTCCTATTTCGAAAATCCTGTGACTCCAGTACAATATACGGAGGGCTCAAAAAGTCTTGTAGACTCCATGCCATTCAATTTCCAAACTCGTAGCTGTGTTCACCGGCCATTGAACAATCGGTACACAGGCGAGGCTTACTATTTAACCCCCAGAGAAGAAGACTGTTCTGCACTTTCTCTGTAAATGTCCAGGTTTGGCAGCTATACGTCTAAGGTTAGTGGGCGCTCCTTTCTTTGACACCCTAGGACAGTGCGCCATCCTAAATCCCATCAATCCCATCTTCATTATATCAACAGCTCTGGCTGACTGTAGATATCTGCCTTTTGGAGGTCTTATAATGGTATCAAAGCGCCGTTTACTGCTACAAAGTTGTAACGCATATACAGGGTTCTCCAATAAGAGGTGTTATTTTGATATTCAAATAAAAATGCTATTTTTTAAATGATCGGATGTTTGCTTAATTATAAAGAGGAAGGTATGCCGTTACTAGTGGAAAACAACATCAGGCAAATGACCACCACGACCACGCTTACAGGACAATATCCTTTTCATGAAATTTTCCATAACCGAATTACTAAGTGGCTGCCCTATGTTCTCGATAGCCTCACGATTTCCATCTTTGAGGTCTTGAATCGACCCTGGGCTGTTGGCGTAGACCTTCTCTTTCACGTGGCCCCAAAAAAATGTCACAAGTTGTTAAATCATAAGATCTCGGTGGCCAATTGTGATCACCTCTTCGAGAGCTAATACGGTCCGGAAACTTTTCTCGTAAAACATCAATGGTTTCGTTGCTTATGTGGCACATAGCGCCGTCTTGTTGAAAATAAACGTTGTCCAGATCAATGCCATCCAATTCCGGCCATAAAAAATCGTTAATCATCTCTCGATAGCCCAATCCGTTCACCTGTAACACCTATTATTGGAAAACCCTTTACTATCATACCGATTGACATATAAATGCGCCGAAAAAGAAAACAAATATTTTTACTATACTTCGAAAGGACTCGTTTAAATTAACTGGATCTGATCAAGTTTTACAAAAATATTGTATTGGCGGTTTCAGGTTATATCCCATGAATGCCAATAATCGTCTTAAGGCCCTGGTTCGTTTTTGGGGTTTGTGCAGAAAAGGTGATCCTGCTTTTTATTCGATTGTTCACTTAAATCCTAACCAACAGGAATGCATTTATTCGTCCATATTTTGGCATGCTAATGCATGCATCTTACCAGTTTCTCACAGTCCGTTGGCTATTCGTATGGGTATCGAAATGAGGTCAAGGAATGATGGATGGAACTGTCTATAACTTAAGTATATTCTGGATGCCAATTCGCAGGTGGCCGTCTGAATTCTAGCAAGAATAAGCAGTTGGGGATCGTTAGAGTTTGACGCATGCGTAAACACTGCACAAAATAGATTCCTGGATTCTAAATTAAGCAAGAAAAAATATGTCAATTACTTTGTTTCTACGGCACGCATAAGCGCACTACACTACTATTAGTTGGTCAATAAGTTTTGCGGTTCGATAAGGAAAACAAAATACGCATTCCAACGAGATTCCAACTTGAGATTTAGATCCCTAAAGCGAGAACCTGGAAGAGCTGCAAAATACGCTTCCACAGCTGTTATGACCTCACCACGCTTTCCACGCATGCATTTTTTTAGGTCTGGAAACTCATGGACGTCGCTAGTGGCGACCAAATATGGTGAATACTGTTGGATGCTCCAACCATTCAAAGTTTCATGTATGGATATCAGCCATTGCCAAAATGCACTTGCTACACGGTGCATTGTCATGATGAAAAATATTTTTTTTTCTTTTGCGAACTGGGTCTTTCTTCACGAATTTTTTCCTATAGCTGGTCTAAAGGTTACAATAATATTAAGAATATGTTGTTTTACCAGTTTGCAAGTAATCCACAAACAAAATTCATTTCGCATACCAAAAACTGAAATAACACCTTCTTGGCCGATTTCTGGATGAACTATTTTCGAAGCCGAGGGTTCAGACCACTCTTTTGCTACTTGCTTTGTTTTAGGATCATGGTGATTGACCCAAGTCTCATCCATAGTGATGAGTCGAAGCACAAAATCCACATTATGCTTTACAAAACGTTCTAAATGTTGCTGAGAAAATCGCATTGTCGCATTGTCGCATTCGAATGTGTTTTTGTTCCTTCAGTCAAAATATTGCTTACACTGTCCAATGACACTGCCCCAAATCTCTTTCAGTCACTCGATGATTTCCCAATACGATATGCTGTATTCTTTCTAATGATTTCTGGTGTTGTTACTGTTTTTGGATGTCCTTGTCGTGAATCGTCTTCAAGGCTTGTACGACCACGTTTAAATTCAGCAACCCATCTTTCTACTGTACTAAATGATGACGAAAAGTCCTTCTAGACTTTCAACATTCGTTCACAAATTTTCTTTGCTTTTAAACCTTCCAAAGATAAAAATTCAATCACTGTACGATAATTGACTTTTTCCATTGTAGAAAATACTGAGACAAGTCGGTACTAAATGGCTTGTAAACGAATAATGAATTGACAGATGGAAACGAAACTTCACATACGTTCATACTCTTTATATAACAAATACAAATATAATTAATATAGCAATAAAAAGTAGCAACGCTCTCTCTAAGTACAAAGACAAATGCCTACATGGCATACCCTTACAAACATGTGAGCTACTTATCCTTATTCGAAAGAGCAGCGAACGAAAGATGGCGTAACGAAACCAACTGCAAAATCGCCCGTCAATTGAGACCGACTCTCAGTGCTAAACGCACAGAATCTCTGCTGAGCCAAAATAAGTACAGTCTTAGCACACTGATTGCAGTTTCTACGGGGCACTGCTTAATAGGTAGACACCACCAGAGGATGGGCGTGCAAACACATGACTTCTGCAGCATCTGCCTAGATATGGAAGAGAAAGAGAAGATCGCGCACATTCTGTGCCATTGTCCTGCTCTATCCAGACGTAGGTAAACCATTTTAGGTGCCAATTTTTAATGAATTGGAAGATATCAGTTCTGGGAGTATCAGGGATCTTCTAAAATTTTGAAAATTACACACTGTTTTTAGTAGAGATAAGGACAAGTTCCTCATACAGCATCACAATGGGCTAAGAGCCTGATTGTGTGCCACAGGACAATTGCTTCAACCTAACCTAACCTAACCTCCTCTCTTAGCGAATCGCAAAACTTATTGAACAACCTAGTAATTAACTTTATTGCAACTTTGTTCTTCCAAAGGCAAAACCACTTGAAGAGTTCATAGTAGTCATATGGGCCTTAGGCCAAACTTACAAGGTTTTTCAACTAACCTTTAGCATAATAGTTTAATTTTTCATGCTCATAAACTCATTATTCTTTTCTTCTCAGGCCTATATCTGTACATATGTAAAGGTTAGTTGATGTGCCCTTCAAAATTTGTAGTAAGCCTAAGGGATTTTTTGGGGATGAAATACATTTTTTAGTGCATATCGAGTTTTCCGACTGCCAACACAGATATCTGACTGCCATTCACTCGCAGTAATTGGCCACTAATGTGGATAAAAAATATATTGTTTATTAATATAACTGCTTTCCAATTCAAGTAATGCAATTTTTTCTATTCTCTCCAATAATACTTCAGTGGCTGACGAAGAAGAGGAGGACGGCCCATATCGGGGAAAATATTTAGGTAAAATAAATTCATATCATCATCAGGTGAGTTAATCAAGTTTCCCACGCTCACAAGAAACAAATCTCTTAAGAAAAATTATACCGCTATATATTTTGTAGGTATCCGGCGATGTATACGCCGTAAATGAGTACACTTTTCTAATAATTGGTTTTAATTATGACGGCAATGGTGCTGATACGTTCTTTTGGGCCGGCGCATCAAATCGTCCCGGACCACAGGGATTCATTGTACCGGATGAATATGGCAAGTATGTACTATAAATATTTGTGCACGGCTACGAAAGCTGTCTCTATTCGAACGACAATTACACGGCCTGCCTTTACAGAGCCAACATATTGGACCGTTATCACAATAAAGACTTTACGCTCACCCTGCCCGACCGAAAGAAGATAACTGAAATCAAATGGTTGGCTGTTTACGATCTTAACAATCAGAATAATTTCGGTGATGTTTACATACCGGAAGAATTCGAACCACCACGGACTCAGGCGGGCGGTACATTCTCTCGCCGTAGTCACAATGTCAGCAGCAGCGCCATCGAGTTCATTGACTCGAAAACGATAAGTATCAAAGATTTCACTTATGATGGCTTGGGTAAGCGTACGTTCTTTTGGACTGGCGTGGGAGCGCAGCCGTCAAGCCGCGGTAGTAAGATACCCGACGAAATGGGATAGTAAGTGTGAAAAACAATGGTATAAATTCTGCTCAAAAAGTACCCGAAATTTGTCATGCAAACGAGCCGTGCTTGAAATATTCTGAAAATTATTAATTTTGTTTGGGTTGGTTCTCTTGAGAGCAATCTGTTAGATAGTGTGTGTGGAAAATTTGAAAACTAGACGATAGGGGCACGACAATGTTGAAACCATTAATTACGAGTAGTGCAAAGAGTTTAAGGTGGGCCATGCTAATGTTGTTGATTTGTTTCGCTCTATGCGTCCAACTCCTGGGGACTTGAGTACAAGATCGTAGTGAAGGCACTGGGAGCCTGGGCAGCTACACCGGAACTAAGCTCGAACGCGATGAATTACATAGTAAATGAACTCTTTCCAAGTCATGAAATCAAGAAGGAACGGAGTGTCAAATAAATGTGACAAATGAACCTTCACTATTCACTAGTGAGGAACTCTAGTTAGCCGTGAGCAAGCTCCCAAACAAGAAGACCCCAAGGCCGGATGGAGTACCCACAGAAGTCCTCAAGGAGATCGCAAAAATGCGACCACTAGTCTTACTAATCTTTTACGACGCCTGTATAAGAGATGGAATTTTTCCAGAAATTTGGAAAAAGCAGCAGCTCGTGCTTACAAGCAAGGGGAAAGGTAACACAGCAGGAAAGCGCTTTGAAAGACTGACCAAGCCTCGAAGGCGGCCGCAGCCATAGGCCATGCCGGAGGGCTTTCGGCAAGACAGAACGGCTTTAACGCGGATAGTATACGATAGGGGCCAAGCGGAACGGTCATAAACAGCGTAGAAGCAGTGCAATAGGGCAGTATTTAATCCAGAGGCATAGTCCTTCTTGTCGCCTTAGATATAAGGAATGCTTTCAACAGCGTAATACGGGCGGACATATTGGCTGCCTTAGAGCAAAGGTTCAAAACTCCAGCATAAGTACAGCGCATAAAGAGGAATTTATGGGATCGCAATCTCATCTATCAAACCCCAGAGGATCTTCGATGTATAGACGTCATATCAGGAGCGGCACAAGGCTCAATTCTTCGGCTCGACTTGCGGAATATAGTTAATACGAGATATTCAATATAGAAATTTGCGATGGTATTTTTCTAACCGGATACGCAGACGATATCGTCGCAGTCATCATAGCACGAAACCTTGAAGAAATTCGTAGAAAATTTAACCAAATTATGATACGGAAACAAACGTGTTTAGATTCACGTGGTTCAAATTAGTAACAGAGAAAACAGAATTAATACTTCTAACCGAGAATACCCTAACTACAGAAAAAGTTCTAAAATACCTAGGCATTGGATCCAAGACTAACCTTCTGTGCCCAAATAAGACACGCAGCAGAGAAAGCTGCTAATACGGCATCCCTACTCAGTAGACTGATGGAAAACATAGGAGGATCAACACAAAAGAAACGGGAAATAATGAAGAATGCGGGCAAATACGCAAAATGCAAATCGCCGATGCAAGCTCCTAGAGTTGTGTCTGCCTACCACACCGTATCAGGGCCAGCTGTTCAAGTAATAAGCCGTTCAATACCGATATTTTTACTAGCCTTTGAGAGGAAAAATTTGTGGGCACTACAGAACGAAAAGATGGAAGAAAGAGTAAACAAACTTGCAGCTTGCGAAAGAAAGGATGAAACGCTGAGGTTATGGCAAGACCGCTGTAGAATCGAAATACGCGGCAGATGGACGGCCAGACTAATAAGAAACGTCACTACATGGTATTGCAGCAACTTTGGTGAAGTCCATTTTTATACAACCCAAATGCTTTCGGGGCATGGTTATATCCAGAAATACCTGTTCAAAATAGGGTAATGCAAACACTCCTCATTCAAATACGGTGACGCACCCTTAGATGACGCTGAACAAACTTTTTCCGATGCATGCGTTGGGAACAAGAACATCGAACGCTGGAGAATGCAGTCAGTCACATAGCCACTGAAAATATAATCGACAAGATTCTAAGCAGCGAGGAAACATGGGAAAACATCAGTGGTTTCGCGGAAAAAATTCTCCGTATGAAAAAGTGGAATGTGGACGCAGGCACATAAGCATAGTGTTAGTATTGAGGAAGATGGAACGCCACTCTGAATTTGAAGCTTTGTTGACGGATTTCCTTGTTTGTCTTGTTGTGGGCGACTCAGAATTCCTTCTACCAGGCCAAACAGTAAATAAAGACTGAGTGTGCCGAAGCGTTTTAGGGAGAATTTTTAGCAAGAGCCCAGAATGGTAGAGAACCGATTCTTTGTTTCCTCACCATTCTCGACAAATGCACCAACTTACACCTCTCATCTTTACCAAAAACAATGCTCCGAATTTAACTAACATGACCTCGCGCGTTAAAAAGAAATTCGCGGAAAGCTCTGAAAGTGGTTTTAAAATCTTCTTATGAAAAGTGTTTTGAGGAAGTGGAGGATGAAGTGTTCAAAGAGATATCTTTGAAGGCAATAAAATAGATAAACATCAATAAATAATTTAACCTTTTTCGTTTTTTTAGACAAATTCTGAGTACTTTTTAAGTTATGTGTCATATAGTTTTTACTATTAAAACATTACCTATTCGGGTTCCTAATCTCATACATTTGTTTATTCAACGTAGCTTGGACCCCATTCGCAAATATGAAGGGGAAACTATAACTTTAGAATTACCCGGCGATAAAACAATTTTTGACATTGACTGGATTAGTATATACGATTTGGCCGATAATGAGAATTTTGGACATGTCTTGATTTCCGACAATCTGAACGTGCCACCGTCATTGGTGAAAATAACACCGTATGAATTTTCTCTGCCTAACTGCCGGCAGTTGCATAAGAACCTTCAAGTCTCCTGGGAAGTATTCGGTCCACAAATTACAGTTCAACTATCCGGCCAGGTGGAAAAGAATGATTATATGTCGTTTGGTATATCAGGCTCGGAGACGGCGAGTCAAATGATTGGCGCCGACGTGGTTGTGGCATATATCGATGATATTCGTGGCTATTCAGTGGACTACAACATTACGTCCTTAGCGCCGGTAAGAGACAGGCATACACATTTTTGATCGATAAAGATAAAATAATTTGATTTTGTATGATATTTTAGTGTGTGCAAGTTTTGGGTCAAAATAAAGGTGTATGTCGCGACGATGTGGTTGGCGGTTTGGACAGTTTTCAACTTAATACGTACAGTCGCAAGGATGGCATCAACACCATAACTTTTCGACGCACCTTGATTTCGTGTGAGTATTTACAAATCAGCATTCATATTCACATGCATATAAAACAATACATATGTACATATGTATGTATGTATTTAGTCTATAAAACTTTATTCAAAACATGCACATGCAATAGTTAGAGCAGTACCAATGTAGTTACGAGTATATATACACAAACTGATTCATGGCCGTTGCTACGTGAGCGCCTCAACTGATTCTGTTAAATTCGCTGAGAACCGGTTAACGGTCTGATATTGACCACACCCATGGTGAAAAGATTTTTAGAGGTGTGCTCTTTAACAGACCGGCTCTCAGAGGATTTTGACAGAATCAGCTGATGCGCTGACGTCACTTGAGATGTGTAGTAAAAGAGCAAATCATGCAAATCTATCACCATTGGGTCACACCTGTAAAAAACTTTTCACCATGCTCTTCCATCTCCCTTTTCATTACTCATAACAAAGGATGAGATATTATTAGGTTTGGCCTTCTGCTATGATGAAAAATGAACATGGGCGAGTACTTCGGCTGCCATCGGGGGCTCTGCAGCAGAACTGTGTTTGGTCATTTCACACGCATTCGCATGAGTGAAGACTGCTTTGATTTTTTCATATATCACCAATACAGTCTTAGTTTTTTCGTAAACAATTCGCTGTTAATTCCGAATACGTTCGCCCATCAGCTGCTTCTATCAAATTCGCTGAGAGCCGGTTAACGGGTTGATCTTGTCCGCACCTTCAGAATTATTTTCACTATGACTGATAATTGGATAATATCAAAGATACAGTCATTCCGTTTGCGCCAAGTGCCAGCAAAAATTCCTCGTTGAAGCTCGTCATAACCGTGATGAATAATCATGCCTAAAAAAAATTTAATTAAAACAAGTGATGAAATCCCAATTCAGGGCAGACCGAACTTTAAATGCACGCACACATTTTAGTAAAATTTAATTTTGACTGGCTGCTAATTTTTGTAATCGAACGAGCTCATGACCTATGTGAATTACATACTTATATTTTGTAATATTAGGGGGGCACACGGAAACTCAGTCTTAACATGACAACTACTCCTTATATGAAGCGTTCAATCGCTGTGTTAGGCACCCTATAGAGGCGATATTTTTCATATATTGGACTCCCGTCCTGTGAATGCCGTAATCGGAGTTCAACCACGACCTCTAGCAAATGAAGAGCTCCAGCTTCCTCGTGAGACATGTGTAACACTGGCACAATTACGTTCTGGATATTGTAGCAGGTTAAACTCCTACTTATCCAGAATGACCTCGACATACCAAACATATGTCCGGCGTGTGAAGGCACCCCGCACGACACAAACCACCTTTTCACATGCCCCCTAAAACCGACTCATCTAACACCCCTCTCCCTCTGGACCCAACCCATCGAAACAGCCGTTTCTTGGGCCTACCTTTAGATGAGCTAGACGAAGACGACCGGTGATATGCCCGACATTGGCGGGGCTACTATTACTGTTAACAAACAAAAACAAAAAGCTATATTCTTCCTCTGCACCCAACAGGTGGCACCGCTCGTCGTACTTATTTTTTGGTTTCGTTATTTACACCAAGTCTGAGCAATTTTGCTTTGTTTTCTGCATCTTTTGATTGGCTCGATAACCGATTAAGCGATTTTGACCGAGTTTAACAAGGCCTTCCTCTTCCTTAACTATCACCAGTTGGCATAGCATCAAATATTTTCAGAGCCGGAGCGTTTGTAGCCATGCGGACGACATGACCCAACCAACGAAGCCGCTGGATTTTTATTCGCAGCGCAATGTCTATGCCGTCGTAAAGGTCATACAGCTCATCGTTCCAACGTCTACGGTACTCGTAGTTGCCAACATGCAAAGGTCCAAAAATCTTTCTCTCACTTCAAGCGTCGCTTCATCGGTTGTTGTCATCGTCCACGCTTCTGCGCCATACGTTAGGGAGTCTGGTTGAGCGTTAGTTTTGTTCGCCGACAGAAGACTTTACTACTCAATTGCCTACTTAGTCCAAAGTAGCACTTGTTGGCAAGAGAGATTCTTAGTTGGCTTTCAAGGCTGACATTGTTATATGTAGGTGTTGATGCTGGTTCCTAAATAAACGAAGTCTTTTACAACCTCGAAATCATAACTGTCAACAGTGACGTGGGTGCCGATACGCGACTGTTTGTTTGATGACAGGAGCTACTTCGTTTTGTCCTTGTTCACCACGAGAGCCATTCGCTTTGCCTTTTTATCCAGTTTGGAAAAGGCAGAACTAACAGAACAGTTAAGCGCTGGTACGAAAAATCTTCACTCTCACCAACGTAATTAATCGCAATCGTTCGCCATTCCAACGAAGGCATCCAAAATACCAAATATTTTTTGCTACCTACTTTCTTATTTAGTATTTATGAAAACTAAGTGGGAAAGGGCTTAGGCTAACGACTGTCGCATTTGAATCACTGAAGCGGTGACTGTGTAAACAAATAAAAGAAAAATAATCATCTGTTTAAATGCTTCAACAAGTACGCCTAATTTATTGGTTAAGTTTTTCTTAGCTTCATTCATCCTAAAATTTTACTCATTTTAAGAACATACCAAAATTAATAACTATTTTTTGGTGTCTCCTAATAGCGGATTCCGGTGACAAGGAGATCCGGCTCGACAGAAGTAATTACATAGTCTGGGCTTTGGGCCAGTTGGATTCTAACTCAGAGCCGGCATTCCATTTTGTATATCCAAAAGGTGATATACTCATCGATTTCAATACAACGGAGCCTGTAAATGATTGCTTCAGCTTTACAAAACGTCCCGAAACACCCGTACAAATATGGGAACGAGTACGCTTGTATGACCCGTAAGTATAAATGTATTCAACTCTATTTCGCAATTTTCGGCAAGAAAAAGAAAGTCGAAGTCTGCAACATAGAAGAGACTGAACGCAAATATACCAAAGGGTCTTTCAAAAGTGACGC